>VZQC01003035.1:182903-409023 GCA_009823505.1 Rhizomys pruinosus | reverse complement strand
GTGAAACTACAGCAATGTAGTCTGGACACTCATTTGATCAACTTGATTGAACAAACAACCTGTCACCCCCCACTGGATGGTGGGGCTGTAGGTGTTTGGGCACAACAGCCTGCAGATAGGTTTTGCATGAAGGATGCTTGTACTCATGGATTATCACTTATAGCTAAAAATGAAAAAAAAAAAACTGAGAGAAAGATGCAGGACAGTTATGGCAGAATGCATGATCTGGCATGGAGTGGGGGTGGGGGGGGAGGGAAAGGGAAATAAGCCTGAACTGAATTGGAAAAAATGTATGAAATGCACAAAGCATCAATAAAAACTAATTTAAAAAAAAATAAAGATGATGAAAGCAGAAGAGGATGAGGACAAGAAGGAGGAGTCTGACATTGAAGCCCCTGTTCACATTAGTAAAAAAAAAATCAGTGTCTGTAACTTAAGGATCCCTTTGTCCACCAGATCACCTTCCCTTCTATCTCCTCTGAGAGAACTGCTGTCCTGACATCTGTGGCATTGCTCTCTTACTTTTATGATTCCCCTATCTCTTAACATGTCTCCAAATACTGTGTTGTGTTTGTCAGCTTTCTGTGAACAGAATCCTACAGCGTGCTTCTTTTGTGATTGCTTCCTTGGCTCTACATGTTCTTCCAGAGTGGGGCCAGTTCATTGTATCTCAGCATAAGGTGCTGTCCTATGCTAGGCCACTATTAACTTGTCCACTCCACTATTGTCAAACAAATTTGTAACTTGCAAATTTGCCATAATGAGTAATATCAAGTGTCCTCTATGAAGGCTTAGGTGTTTGGAATTTGGTCCCTACCTGGTGGTGCTAGTCTAGAAGATTCTGGAGGTAAGGCCTAACTGAAAGAAGTGAGTACTTGTGGATTTTGTCCAGGCCCCTCTCTGTTCTACTTTCTATGCTTCCTTGTTCCTACCATGAGTTGGGCACCTTCTGCCACATGCTTCCACCAAAATGATGCTTTGTCTAACTAGAGACCCAGAGACAGCCATGAAATGAATACTCTGAAACCATGATCTTAAATAGCTCTTTCTTACTTAAGTTGTTTTGTCAGGACTATTTCATAGCAGTGAAAAATTTCTTAAGCCCAGTCAACCTAATTCTTCCCTGATTCCAGTATACACAAAGAAGAGCTTATGTGGAGTTTGTGCTCCTGAGGGACAGTCCTAGATCATGCAATACAGGCCTGCTCAACTTTACTAACAACACCAACTATGTGGGCATAGTTGTAGGCATATCAGCTAATACTTTTTAAGTAAAGAATGAGACTATTTCTCTCCTTCCTTATCTTATCTTTATTTTGTATTGTGTGTATATATAATGTAGTTATAGATCTTATAGAGTTGGTATATATTCAATGTTTGCTTGTATAGTAATATTCAGAGCTGCATTTTCTAATCATTGTGTAATGTACTTCATGGAAAATTTGAAGACTTTGTAGAGGTAATATTTCTCACATTTGATTTCTTTTTCTTTTGATATGAGAATATACCTCTCAAATAAAAATTCAGCTCATCAGTTTGGAGAAATTGCATTTTTAGTATCTCAGAGGAGGATTTCTGAGTGAGAAACTCCAGGAGCTTGGTATTAGTAGAAGTGCACTATCTTGTTTTGGTGTGTAATCACTGCATCGCACTGGGGCTGAGTTTATCACGTTGAACAGGTTTTCTCAGCTGAGAGGGCTTAGCCTGTCCTGGTGAGAAGTTTTGGGACCTTGGACAATCCAGAAGTTGAGGCATGAAGGGACTGCTGAGGATGGAGATAGCTGTACCAGAATGACTTAATAAAATATCCCAGGCCACAAGAACTGTAAGATGGACTGAACTCCTGGAGGCTTCCAAGCACTTGCTACTGTGCTCTATAATTGAATTACATGGTGGGATGGAGTGTGCATAAATGTAGAGGTGTTTTTATTTGTTGGTGGTAGATGAGAGAAGAAACACATTTTATGGTGATCTGGGGGGACTGAATAAAATTATATTTTATGTATAATCAAATATGTTGTTTGACTTCTCAAGAACCTGTTTTTGTTTCTTTTCCTAACAGAAGTTTTATGTCCATGAAACTTAATGAGAGCTTCTATTGAAGTATTTTTAAAATAAATATCTTTATTTTCTGAGAATTTGATCATATTCACCCAAACTCCCCCTCTTAAGTCCTCCAAGCCACTCTTCCCATCCCCCCAACTTTGTGACCTCTTTAAAACAAATAACTTAATAATCCATCAACTCCAATTTGTGCTGTACATATACTTCTGGGTGTGGAGCCATCTACTAGAGCACGGTCAACCTACCAGAAACCACATTCTTGAAGAAAACTGACTCTCTCTCACTCAAAGCCATCAACTGTTCCTAGTACCTCAGTTAAGGGTGGAGGCTCATGAACTCCTTTCATCTCCAGCTAGTGTGTTGATTGGCTTGACCTTGTGCAGGTCTTATGCTATTGGCCCACTTATTTTAATTAATTAATTTTGTATGTATGAATTTTTGCCTGTGTGTATGTACATGCACCCATGTTGTGCAATGCCCAAAGAGGTCAGAAGAGGGTGTCAAATCTCCTGGAGTTTCAAACAGTTGTTAGTTCCCATGTGGGTGCTAGAAATTGAATCTAGGTCCTCTAAAAGGATACCTAGTTCTATTAACTACTGAGCCATCTCTCCTGCCCCTCATTGGCATGTTAACATAGTTACAATGGCATACTGAAAGGTGGGTAACTTTATCAAGATAAAAGGTTTATTTAGCTCACAATTTGGAAGGTGAATATCCACACAGCATAGTATAGGCTTTGAAAGACTCCCTCCTCTCACTTGTCTGAAGTGACTGAACATATCTGTGAGGAAAACAGAGGCCAGAGATCATCCCCCCCCACACCAAACCAGAAGATGCACAAATTCCAATGTAGAAATACAAAAAAAATTATAAAGAAAGGCAACACATTTCTTTCAAAAGATCATAACTCACCTACTGAAGTCACAGACAATGAAGTAGATAAAATGTCATTTGAAAACTTCAGAAAAATAATCAATGTCATGAAAGAGGTATAAACAAGTGAATGAATTCAACAGAGGACTTATAAAAGAAAGTCACAGAAACAGGAAAAAAACTCAGTAATGTGGAAGAAAAATAAAAAAAGAAAATTGAGGTTTTTGAAAAATAAGCAAACAAAAAGAATGGAAACTTCAATGAACCAAATTAAAAAAAAATACAGTAGAAAGCATCACCAACTCATGAGACAAAGCAGAAGAAAGAGTATCAGGAGTGGAAGACATGATTGATTGAATACTATATTCAAACCAGTAAGAAAAAACAAACAAACAACAAGAACTCTCAGGAGTCTGGGGTATAATCAAGAGACCAAACACAAACACAAAAACTCAGGGAATAGAAGGACCTAATAAAAACATGAAAGCATAGAGAGAGAATCTGTTCAAATTATAGCTGATTTCCTAAATCTAGAGAAATAAATGGACATTAAAATATGGGGATTTAGAACCTTAACTAAACATGACCAGAGAGAAAGCTCCCTATGACACAGTCAGAATGTTGAAAATACAAAGCAAAGAAACAATATTAAAAATTGTGAGGGAAAATTGACAACTCACCTGTAAAGGTGGAAACATCACAATAACCTCAGCTTTCCCATCAGCAGCCCTAAAAGCCAGGACAGCATAGAATGATGGGTTTCAATCCCTGAAAGTAAATAACTGCCAACTTAGAGTGCCACAGCCAGCAAAGCTATCTGTTAGAACTGATAGAGAAAGAAGAAGTTTTCAAGACAAAAACAAAGTAAAGCAGTCTGAGACTGTGAAGCTGGCACTGCAAAGGATAATTAGAGGACTATCACACACAAAGGAGGAGGACAGACAGCTTCAGCCATGAGCACACGGGAGGGAATACATTTCATGAGAATTCTAGCTAAACAAAAGAGAGTTGGAAGGAATCCAACATTTCAAGTATAACAAACTAGAAATCTCCTGATACTAACAGGGGAGGAAGTAAAAAACAACAATCCAACTGGAAGAACAAACAACAAAATTACAGGAATTAGTAAATGCGTGTCAATAATCACCTTAAATGTAAATAGACTCAACTCATTAGTGAAGACACACAGCTGGCTGACTGGATTAAAAAGCTAGCTCTAAGTTTCTGTGATCAAAAATAAACACACCTTACTGGTAAATATATACAAATACCGAGGGTCAGAGAATGGAAAACAATCTATCAAGTGAAAGGAAAACAAGCTGACATAGCTATTCTGATATCTGATAAAGCACACTTCAAATAAAATTACAGGAGACAAAGAAGTCCACTACACACTGACAAGGAGAACAACACATCAAGAAGATATAACAATTATATCCATGTCAAATTTGGGGGCTCTCAAATTTACAAAACAAAGGTCTTGTAACAATAATAATGGGTGGTTCAAGATCCTACTCTTAACCTGAGATAGATTGACCAAATTAGCAGAGAACAAAGAACTCTCATAGCTCAAAAAGACTTGACAGATAACTATAAACTATTCCATCCTACACACAGAATGCACATTCTTCTAAGAGGATCATGGAACCTTCTCTAAAATAGATTATATTCTAGGTCACAAATTAAGCATTGCCAAATACAAAACAATCAAAATAATTGCTTGTATCCCATCACATCAGAATACAATAAAACTAGAAATCACTATCAAGTAAAACTACACAGGTAAATAGAGGCTGAATACTACACTTTTGAAAGACCAGAAGGTCATTGAGAACAATCAGGAAGGAAAGTAAAAAGTTCCTTAAAAACAAATGAAAATTAAAGCATACCTTACCATAACTTTGGGGATACAGCTAAGGCAGCATAAAAGAAGGCCCATCCTAAATGTTTGAAGCCCCATCCCATGGCTGGCATCTGTATCTGGACAAGAAGAGACTGGTCCTTAGCACTTACCTCTTTTCCTTCTGAATATAGATACAGTGTGAGCAGTTACCCCAAGCTCCTGCTGCCGTGATTTCCCTGGCATAATGAGCTGTACCCTCAAACCAAGCCAAATAAACCCTAAAGTTGCTTCCTGCTGGGTATTTTCATCATAGCCTGAGAAAAGAATGATAACAGAAAATTAGTACCTAGGAGTGGGGCTGTTGCTGTGATAAGCCTGACCATGTGGTTTTTCATAAGACTTTGGAACTGGTTTGCAGGAGTAATGAGAAAGAACTGGAACTTTGGGCTAGGAAAGCCCTAAAATGCACTAAGCAGAGCTCAGTGGTCTATCATGGTCCTGAGCATGTAGAAACCCCAGAATGATGAGAAAATGCCAACAGTGGAGGTTTGGGATAGCGGCACTTGTGGGATATTCTGGCAAAGATTCTGGCTGCATTTTTCTCATGTATGGAAAATCTGACTAGAAGAAGACATGGGATCTTTCTGGAATGATACAAACACTGTATATTTAATTTTGATGTTTGCCCAGGTGTGTATATACTTGGCAGAACTCATCAACTATCTGGTGAAGATCTGTGTGTTTCATTGCATGCACATTTCTAGCCCTGCGTAAATGACCCCAAAATAAAGAAGGACCACCAATAATTATCATATGCACTTAAATTGTCATCATCTGATGTTTCCTTGTTCCTACGACTCATTTTTCACAAGAAGATGCTCCTAGCCTAGACTCTGAGCCTGACTACTGTGTGACACACATCTATAGCAGTTGTGTGTTTTCTCAAACAGCCTCCTACAAGGACATGCAGGGAGATGTATTAAAAACTAAAATACAGCATTAAAACCATCTCATTGTAGAACAACATTCATAACTAGTAACATATGTGCCAGAGGTTTAGATATTTATCACAGATGACAGAAGTTATACTGTTTTTAAGACAAAGATGCTTAACCTGATGTCGAGGATGCGCTTGTTGGTGGTCGTCTCCCATGTGGTAAGTTTTAGGATGCTGTGGATTTCCACGCTTGTGTTCTTTTGCATTGTGCTTTTAAACTATAAATATATGTTTATAATAAGAATCAAATGTTTTCAAAGCCCCGAAGTACCTCCCAGGTTGAAAACCATGGTCTAGCTGTACTAACTCTGTGTTGGAGGCCTGGATGCTGCCTTCTGTTTATGTTAAATAGCTTTGTTAATAGCTGCCCTAAGTGTTAACAGTTTAGCAGTAATGGGGAAGCTGGCAGCCTGGGAGACTAAATGACTCCTGTTTAAAAAATTGATAATAGTTTTCCTGAGCAGAAGCAAAGGGCAGATAAAGTATATGGAAACTGTCAGGTCAAACCAGAGCTCATAGTGTGTATTAGTATCACTGTTTCAACCCAGTTTGGGCTGTATGAGTTTTGGTAAGTCACTCTCATCTTCTGGGTTTTAGTTTCTCATATTCTCTGCCTAATCTTGGGCTGCTACAGTCCTTCCAGACTTTTCTATGCATGTAAGTTGCTGAGCAATCTTCTTAAAATACAGGTTATGGAGCTAGAGAGATGACTTAGTTAGCAAAGTGCTTGCCACACACACATAAGGACCTTATTTTTTACCTTGAGCATTCAAATAAAAGCTTGCACAGAGGCTCTCTGTATGAGTCTGCAATTTCAGAGCTGTGAATTGCAGACAGACAGGAGGATCCTTGGAGTTCAGTAAGAGACCCTGCATCAAATAATAAGGTGGAGAAGACACCTGATGTCAACCACTGGCCTCTACATTCACACATACCATAAACATATGTATGCATATATATGCATATGCATATATATATATATATATATATATATATATATATATATATATGAATGAACACATATATAACCAAACACACACACACATGCACACACACACACCCCAAATCTAGTAGGGTGGGGTGTCCCCTTTGGGAAGATACTTATGTTGCAGACTTGATGCCAATATTGAAAGGCTGTGGGGTGCGGGAGTCACACTGCTGCATTCTGAATATGTCTCTCAGTGATAGTCATATTTATGTTAAGGACAGAGAAGATTGTGAAGGAAATGGAGATCCTTTAGGGGTATGCTCTCCAATAAGGTAGCCAGTATCCGCACACAGCTATTTCAATGTAAATAAGATAGAATGAGAAATTCAGTCCTTTAGACCAAATATCCACCTTTTCCAGGCTCATTAGTCAATGTAAATCCAGGATGACCTATTGTAGCAGCGTAGAAGCAGAACATCTCCCTGGTCATGAAGAACTCTCTTGTGGAAGCCCGCTGGGGAAGAACTTGACCCAGGAGCAGGCTAGAACCTGGGAGCTGCATAGCCTTCTAGAACAACACGTCTCTTGCATAGATTCATCAACTAAGCTGGATGAAGTTGGTCGCTGCATTTATCAATAACGCTCGTGAAGATCCATCTGGACTTCATTAGTGCCTTCCACATCTCTCAACTTGCTGTGCTCAGGTGCCTGTTGTTGTTGGGTCTCTGACCTTGCGTGGACCACAAATCTGCTCCCACTGCACACCCAGCATATGTTACTTGCATTGAAGCAAGAGTGGTGGGTCTTCACCTGGCTTAGAGCTGGGGGGGCCCTATTTTGGGTGTTTCCCAAGATGGTATCAGGGCCTGGCCAGAGCATCCTGGCTCTAAGCTTCTGCTGCTGCTCACATCAGACTGGCCTCTGCTTCTCCGCTGGCATATTTGTTTCCTTAAAAATATACTTCTGAGGAAACTTGATCCCACTTCTAAAGAAAATGTCAAACCCATCAGTTCCATCTCAGCCGACTCATTTTATAAATGATGAAACTGAGGCACGGGGAATAGGAGGGCTGAGCTTTCTAAGGTCACATGACCAATTAGCTAGCTATAGAGCTGAGATAAGAAGTGGAAGCCCTCGACCCAGGTGGCATCCCTTCCACCAGCGCGCTGGTAATTAATTCTGTGAGCTACATGACCCGTGGCCTGAGTGCAGTGGGCTCCTGGAGGGGAAGAAATGGCCTGACACATTTCTGGGACCTTTGCTGGCCATATGCTTGGGTCACTTTGAGGAAGCCAGGCTGTTCACTAAATCCTAGGTTGTGACAGACAGCTTGTTGGGAACTGGTTACCTAGGGGACTTCAGAGGCAGGATACCTCTGATTTAGTTTGGAGGGGCGGTCTTCAAACAACTTGGGACTTGTCATCCATGGACTAGGAAAGGGTCATCAGAATATACGTGCTCATTTCACTTGGTCCTGCAGCCTCTGTTCCAGCAATGTCCCCAACTTCCAGTTTCCCTGGGCCAGAAAGTGGCAAATTCTTAACCTCCAACCAGAGCTAAGTGGAATTCTATTGTTGGCCTCATTAACTATACAATGATGATTGCTGGTTCCCTGGCTGGCTGCCTTACTTCTTTTTTGTTTTTATAGTAGATCTTTCTTGAGCTTCTATCTGTCCCTCTGGTAACACTTACTCTCTCTATTCACACATGCTAACCATCTGCCAGGGTACAGAAGTTTCTGAGCTTCTTCTAAGCGGTACTGAGGATGGATTGTATTCAGTTAAGGCCAGTGGATGCTGAAAGGGGATTGTTAGAGAATGATCTGAGAAACAGAGCTCCAAACAATTGAGTCTTCCTCTCAAACTGTATTCTTCCCCAGAGACCAAGGGGTTGAATATTCAAGATCTATAGCATCTTGCTTCACAAAGGGTCCAATCTAGCAGGCATGTATAATTTAGGTTAATTAGAAATATATTCCAAATTTAGCAGCCTCTTTGCTTACTCCCAACTTAATGATGATTTACTGGCATATACAGAATGTGTGGTCATCCATGAATCCACAGACACATCACTATGTGCATTCCAGAGGCCTTTATGCTTGTGGAGGTCACACACACACACACACAAACACACACACACACACACACACACATGTGCGTGTGCACCCGCGCAGCTGGTTTTGAAAGCAGGTCAAATGACCCATCTCCTGGGCAGCGCCACCTGGAGGACTGGGGATCAGAAACCAGGCTGGGAGGACTGGGATGTGAGGTGCTCTTCTCTCTTGTTGATTGCTTTGCTGTTTCCTGGAAGATTCATGACAGATAGTGTTGGTTGAGTCACTCAAAATCCACCTTCCTCCTTTCTCAATAGTTTTTTTCACTATAGACTCTAGAAAGCAAAATGACCTCCATTTTTTATTTTTTTTTTTACCTTGCTGTCCCCCTGCCTGTTAGCCATACAACATTGTTTGGATGTTGTTAGATTTTGGAGAGACCTTTCATTCCTGAACACAAAACCCCGATCCTCCTAAGGAAGCTTATATATTTAACCTATCTCCCTTCTGCCTGTTTGCACCACAGAAATGATGCCTGAAGTGACAGCAGCTCTTTTGTAGCTGTGGGGTTAAGAATGCAAGCTGCATGTTAAAGGAGCAGAGCGAAGAGACAGAGGGAGCTCGGTCCCTGACAGTACTTCGGAGAGGCTGCCCTGGCATCTTACAGGAGAAAACAAACCCACTTCCCCTGTTGGTTGTGCTTCAGATTACTCTTGAGAATGTTCTTCAGCGGGACATGAGGAATGAGACATTTGCAACAACCACTTTTCCCACAGGGTCTTTCTTGGTTAAGAAGGCATATGGGTGTAGCACCAAGTGGTGGTGCAAGCCTCTCATCTCAGCCCTTGTGGGGCAAAGGCCAGTTTCAGATCTCTCTATCTCTATCTCTATCTCTATCTCTATCTCTATCTCTATCTCTATCTCTATCTCTATCTATCTCTATCTCTATCTCTATCTCCACCTCCACCTCCACCTCCACCTCCACAACCACATCCACATCCACATCCACATCCACATCCACATCCACATCCACATCCACATCCACATCCACATCTACATCCACATCTACATCTACATGTCTATATCTGGCAGGTTCCAGGCCAGGTGGGGCTACAGGGAAACCCTATCTCAAGAAATAAAAAACCAAAATAAAACAAACATAAAGAAAACATGGGGTTATAAGAGGAACTCTAGACTAGATATTAGAATCTTAGGTTGTACTCTTAAGCTTGATATCTATGTATACCTGTAAGGCTGGTTCTCTCTCTCTCTCTCTCTCTCTCTCTCTCTCTCTCTCTCTCTCTCTCTCTCTCCCTCCTGCTCTCCTTCCTTCCTTCTTTCCTTTCTTCCTTCTTTTTTTTTTGACAGGGTCTTTCTGTAACCCCAGCTGGCCTACAACTCATTATGCAGACCAGGTTGGCCTAGATCTCATAGAGATCTGCCTGCTTTTGCTATCTGATTGCTGGGATTAAAGGCATACCCCACCATATCCAGCACCTCCTATTTTTCTATCTCACCAAGCTGAGAGAGAATATATGTCATAAGAAATAGCAAGTCCCATTTGTCAACTGTTGACCTTATTTCCTGTGCAGCTGCTGTCTGATTTAGAAAGTCTTTTCCTAAACCTATGTGGTTGTTACCAACTTTTCTTCTATCACCTTCAGGGTTTTAGGTTTTATGTTGAGATCTTTGATACACTTGGAGTTGAGTTTTGTACAGGTGACAGGTAGGAGTTTAATTTTGTTCTTCTACAAATGGTGATCCAGTTTTGCCAGCACCATTTGCTGAAGATGCTATCCTTCCTCCATTGAGGTTTTTTTCTGACTCTTTGTCAAATATGAGGTGGCTGAAATTGTATGAGCTCAAGTTTGGATCTTCAATTTTGTTCCATTGGTCAGCAGCTCTGTTTTTGTGCCAGTAACAGGCTGAGAAACAATCAAGGAAGTGAAGAGAAAACCCACAGAATGGGAGGAAATCTTCACTAGTGATTCATTAACGTCAAGAATATATAGATTAAGCCAGGTGTGGTGGTGCACACCTTTAATCCTAGCACTCAGGAGGCAGAGGCAGGTGGATCTTTGTGAGTTCAAGGCCAGCCTGGTCTACAGAGCGAGTTCCAGGACAGTTGGGGCTACAGGGAGACCCTGTCTCGAAAAGAAAAAAAAATATATAGACTACTCAAAAAACAAAGAAGAAAACAAATGACCTACTCAAAAGATGGAGTAAAGAGCTGAACAGAGACTTCAGTGAGGAAGTAAAGATGGCTGAGAAACATCTTAAAAAGTGTTCAATATCATTAATAATTAAGGAAATGCAAATTAAAACCACTCTCAGATCAAGACACACACAAAGAGGCACCAAATGCTGGAGAGGTTGTGGGAAAGGGGAACACTCATCCACTGCTGGTGGGAATGTAAACTTGTACAACCATTATGGAAAACAGTGTGGAGAACCCTTAAAAGACTCAAAATGAGCCTACCACCTGACCTACCCATACCACTCCTGGGTATATACCCACAAGACTCATCCTACTGCAAAGATACATACACATCCATGTTTATTGCAGCTCTCTTCACAATAGTGAAGAGCTAGAACCAACCCAAATACCCCTCAACTGATGAATGGATGACAAAAGTGTGGTACATTTACACAATGGAGTACTATTCAGCAGTAAAGAAAGATGACATCATGAACTTTGCAGGTAAATGGATGGAACTCGAAGCCATTATGCTAAGTGAAGTAACACAGTCCCAGAAAAACAAGTGGAGAATGGTTTCCCTCATTTGTGGATGCTAACACCAAATCCCCAGATGAAAGGCAAGCTGAACAACATTATGGTTATATTTCTGTTTATCTGAAAGCAACTATGTTGTTATAATGTAAATCTCTCAAGGGGCTCTAGAATCGATCCACCACTTACTCTCAGACTCTGTAATTACTGTATATGAGTAGAAAGTGGATATGCGTATTTTAGAGTAATATAAAACTAAAGGAGGAAAATGTGAATTCCTAAACATAAAAAAAGACTGAGAGAAAGATGCAGGACAGTTATGGCAGAGTGCATGATCTGAGGTGGGGTGGGGGGAGGGGAAAGGGGAATATGTCTAAACTGAACTGAGAAATGATGTCTGAAATATACAAAACATCAATAAAAGCATAAAAACAAAGAAAATGTACAAACTTATAGAGATAAATGAGAGACACTATAATTTAGAATGTTCAAAGTGTGTGTGGCTGGACTTCAGGAAGGAAAAGGACCACTTTATTTCAGTCCTTATTTAGGATTCCACCAATTTCTATAATATACACTTGAAATAAAAAAATAGCAAGTCAGTGATATATTAATCTACTAGGAGCTGGGCTAGTTCCTGAGGTGGCAATGGGTGACTAACCAGTGCAGGAATGCAAGGACAGTGGCCTTGTTTTCTGTCTTGACCACTCAGGGCCCTGCATGTCTGGAAGGCAGCAGCACTCTTCACATCCCATGAGTTTCCTAGAAGCTCAGAAGTGATGTTCTTCAGCCTGGGTAGGGCCCTGGTGGGTGCAGGAGAGCTCTCCCTGGGGCTGCCCATTCCCTTCCTCCTCAGTAGCCCCTACTCTCTGAGGTGGAGAGGATGTGTGGGAACAGCGGGTATGAGCTGCTACAAACCCGAAAGGCTGACAGGGTCATTACTTAGACACTGGTAAGATGCTGGCTGGAGACCCAGGCTGTACTTTTGAGGTGTGTCTGCTGGAGAGAACAGATGGGTGTGGAGGAGGCTCCTCCCCATTTAGGGAACTCCTTGATATCCAGTCATTACAGCTGCATGGTAAGCATACCTGTTCCTCTTCCCTGAATAGGTCATGTGCTTTCCATCTCCATGACATCCATGCTGGAACTCCTACTTCACTTTAAAGACTCATTCACCTTCTCTGTGAGGCTCTGCAGTCAGTCACCTTGTTTCTTTCCCATCTGCTTCCCTAGAATGTTATTAGCTCCTGCACCCAGACTTATCTACTGGGTGCTTTACTAGTAGGATTACTTTAGATTGAGTGTAGCAGAAAACTCTAAACTAAGAGCATCTCGTGCAAGGTAGACATCTTCTTGCATCTAAGGCATCTGAAGGTTGTAGGTCAGGGGCTTATAGATGTCAGGGAACAGGTGTTTTCTGTTCTGTGCTCTGCTGTATATAGGTTCTATTCCACGGGCAACTTCAGATCCAAGGCAGTTGCTACAGATCCAGCCTTGAGGTCTATTTTAATTTGGTTTTTGTTGCTGTGGTAGGTGCCATGACTTGGGGGAGGAAAATACTTATTTGGCTTACAAGTTATATCCACCATGTAGATAAGCCGAACTAGGAACTCAAAGCAGAAACTTGGAGGCAGGAGCTGAAGCAGAGACTAAGAAGAATGCTTCTTATTAGCTTGCTTCCAGGTTCATAATCAACTACCTTTCTTATACAGTTCAGGCCTACTTGCCAAAAGATAGCATAGCCCAGAGTGGGTCAGGCCCTCCTGTATTGATTGGCAATCAAAAAAATGTCCTACAGACATGGCCACAGGCCAGTCTGATGGGGGGAAATTCCTAATGTCCCACAGACATGGCCACAGACCAGTCTGGTGGGGGAAATTCCTAATGTCCTACAGACATGGCCACAGGTCAGTCTGAAGGGGGAAATTACTAATGTCCTACAGACATGGTCACAGGCCAGTCTGGTGGGGGAAATTCCTAATGTCCCACAGACATGGCCACAGGCCAGTCTGATGGGGGAAACTCCTAATGTCCCACAGACATGGCCACAGACCAGTCTGGTGGGGGAAATTCCTAATGTCCTACAGACATGGCCACAGGCCAGTCTGGTGGGGGAAATTCCTAATGTCCCACAGACATGGTCACAGGCCAGTCTGGTGGGGGAAATTCCTAATGTCCCACAGACATGGCCACAGACCAGTCTGGTGGGGGAAATTCCTAATGTCCCACAGACATGCCCACAGGCCAGTCTGGTGGGGGAAATTCCTAATGTCCCAGAGACATGGCCACAGACCAGTCTGGTGGGGGAAATTCCTAATGTCCCACAGACATGCCCACAGGCCAGTCTGGTGGGGGAAATTCCTAATGTCCCACAGACATGGTCACAGGCCAGTCTGGTGGGGGAAATTCCTAATGTCCCACAGACATGCCCACAGACCAGTCTGGTGGGGGAAATTCCTAATGTCCCAGAGACATGCCCACAGGCCAGTCTGGTGGGGGGAAATTCCTAATGTCCCACAGACATGGCCACAGACCATTCTGGTGGGGGAAATTCCTAATGTCCCACAGACATGGCCACAGACCAGTCTGGTGGGGGAAATTCCTAATGTCCCACAGACATGGCCACAGACCAGTCTGGTGGGGGAAATTCCTAATGTCTCACAGACATGCCCACAGGCCAGTCTGGTGGGAAATTACTAATGTCCCACAGACATGGCCACAGGCCAGTCTGAGGGGGGGATTCCTCCACGGAGGTTCTCTCTTCCCTAGTGTGTCAGGTTGATGACCAAGATCAGCTATCACATCATCCATACCCCAACCAACTGCAAGAAGAGTTAAGAAAATGCCTATCCCTAAAATGGAGAGACAATGCCTCTACCAGATACACAGGATAGGGGCTAAAAACCCCACATGCCAGCAAGGGACTTCCCCTTTTACAGTTGTTGACCTGGGGTCCCATAGACTCTCAAACAATACTGGGTCTTGGTTACCTGCCAGAACTTGATGGTAAAGTGCTGAAGACATTAAATATGTGGGTCATAGAACAAACAAGGAGAAATCAAACTGGTGCTGATCTCGAAGCTTCTCTACTGCCTCACTCTCAGAGTGCTGGAAGGTGCTGTGCGTGCTACCATGTTCTAGTTTGTCTTCCATTGCTGTGACAAAACACTCTGACAAAACACCAACTTGGGGAGAAAAAGGTTTATTCAGCTTACATCTCCTGGGTCACAGTTCATCACTTAGGGAACCCAAGGTAGGAACTCAGGCCAGGAACCTGGAGGCAGGAGCTGAAGCACAGGCCATGGAGGAATGCTGTTCACTGGCTTGCTCCCCTGGCTCATGCCCAGCCTGCCTTCTTATACGGTACACAACAACCTGCCCAGGGTGGCACCACTCATTGTGGGCTGGGCCCTCCCACATTGCCTGACAATCAAGATAATACTCCACAGACATGGCCACAGGCCAATCCAATGGAGCCAATTCCCCAATTGAGACTCCCTCAACCCAGGTGTGTCAAGTTGACACTAAAGCTATCCAGCACATACCAGAAGAGAAAAGTAGTCATCAACCTTACCTGGCTGTGAACCTCTGAGGTTAATAACAACTGGCATGGCGAGATATGCCCATTGATGCAACAGTTATGTTATGGGAGTAATCAACCCCTGTCTGATTGGATTTAAGGCCCATCGCATAAGATGGAGCCCATACCTGACACTGTTAACAGGACTAAGAACCTGTGGTTAGTCAGGTGACAGGCCATAGGGAAGAATGTATTTCTACTATCCTGCTAAATGGACCATTTATTAAACCAGTTCATGATGACAATAATGTTTAACAATCCTATATAATATTATTATAACAATATTGGTATACCCAAGGATTAATGCATCTCTCAGCAGTGAAGCTGCTTCTTGGAGCAGACGGTGATTGATACAGAGACATACAATTTGTCAGGGTCCAGAGAATAATAAACTCTGAAGTACTTGGCCCTAAGTGGACAATGGACATCTATATTGTACCCTTTCCTCCAAAGGCTCAGGGATGATTATGAAAGAGGGGGGGTAGAAAGAGTAAGAACCAGGTGGTGGAGAAGGAAGCCTTGTTTTACACACGTTAGGGGAGTTGTACATAGACTTCACATGTGACAACATGCACAAGACTTGAGTAAACTCAAACCAAACAAACTCCCAGCATAGAGGGGACCCAAATATCCCCAACCTGAGCTGAGGAACTATTTATCGGCCATTGACCTCTGCTGGGACAGGGAGAGTCAATTTTCTTTTAAGAGTGTGAGACCAGGCAGGGTGGCCGAGCTCCAGGAGATGGACCCACATCCAAGAATATTTGGGGACACAGATTAGATTCAATAGATCCTTAAAATAATAATAGAGGACATGAAGTTGGGGGTAGAGATGGGAAGGGTCTGAATATGATCAAAATACATCGTATAAAATTCTCAAAGAACATATAAAATGATGTTAGAAAAGGCCTATTCCTTTCCTTAAAGCACATTCTTTTTTAAAAATTTCACCAGTGAGGAAGTAAAGATGGCTGAGAAACATCTTAAAAAGTGTTCAACATCATTAATAATTAAGGAAATGCAAATTAAAACCACTCAGATATCATCTCACTCTGATACGACTATCTAAGATCAAGAAAACAAAAGACGACGGATGCTGGAGAGGTTGTAGGGAAAGGGGAACACTCATTCACTGCTGGTGGGAATGTAAACTTGTACAACCACTATGGAAAGCAGTGTGGAGAACCCTTAAAAGACTCAAAATGAACCTACCACCTGACCCAGTCATACCACTCCTGGATATATACCCCAAAGACTTATCCTACTGCAAAGATACATGCACATTCGTGTTTATTGCAGCTCTCTTCACAATAGCAAAGAGCTGGAACCAACCCAAATGCCTCTCAACTGACGAGTGGATGACAAAAATGTGGTACATTTACACAATGGAGTACTATTCAGCAGTAAAGAAGGATGGCATTATGAACTTTGCAGGTAAATGGATGGAGCTTGAAGCCATTATGATAAGTGAAGTAACACAGTCCCAGAAAGACAAACGGTGAATGGTTTCCCTCATTTGTGGATGCTAACACTAAATCCCCAGATGAAAGGCAAGCCGAACAACATTATGGTTATATTTCTGTTTATCTGAAAGCAACTATGTTGTTATAATGTAAATCTCTCAAGGAGCTCTAGAATCGATCCACCACTTACTTTCAGACTCTGTAATTACTGTATATGGGTGGAAAGTATATATGCATATTTTAGAGTAATATAAAATTAAGGGAGGAAACCGTGAATTCCTAAACATAAAGAAAAGGACTGAGAGAAAGATGCAGGACAGTTATGGCAGACTGCATGATCTGGGGTGGGGTGGGGGGAAGGGAAAAGAGAATATGCCTAAACTGAATTAAAAAATTATGTCTGAAATACACATCAATAAAAGCATCAAAATTTAAAAAATACCTATTTGTTTTTATTTTGTGTGTATGAGTGTTTTGCCTGCATATATGTAAGCACACCCATGTCATACAAAGTCCACAGAGACCAGGGCTGGATCCCCTGGAAGTGGAGTTATAGACAGTTTTTAGCCTCCATGCAGGAGGTGGGAATTGAACCCAGGGCCTCTGGAAGAGCAGCCAGGGTTCTTAACCACTCAGCCTCTTAAAGCACATTCTTAAAGAAATGACATTTTGCCTTTGACCAGAGCTTCAGGTGAAGCTCAAAAATGCAGCTTTGAATTCACCTAAATTTGACAGTTATATTTCTAAGAAAGAATAGGATTGTTAATATATGGGGAGAAATTACTGGACTTTGTCAAAGAACTATTTTTTTCTCATTAGAATGGTTGTCCAAGGCCAGGTACGTGCATACACCTCTATGTCCAACATGTGGGTATTTGCAGTGACAATGACCATCCATTCTGCCTGTGGATTTGAGGCCAGCTCCTCTGGGAGGGATCACACTCTCCATTAGTTATAACTCAGAAGGAGCTTGTCTCTGGTCTCCAACTTCTGCCTCAGTTTTTGCTTTCTGCATTTCTCTTTGGCTTTTTCATACTTGATCTCTCTTGCCCTCGGGTCCTCAGACCTGCTAGCTATTTTCAAACTATGTCATAAACTGCTACTCAGAAGCCAGCCAGAGCGAGCTACTGGCCGGGAGGGTCACTGTTGCTCCCATTGGTGAGAAGATGGTGGGCCTCTGGTGTGGATATGGATGATATGAGCTGTGGGTTAGTTTGGCCACCATGTAAATTTATGGCTATGGTAAACCTTATTCATTATGATAATGAGGATGATTTTGAAGTATCCTCCTGCCTCTAATTCCTAAGTGCTGGGATTATTATTACATATTATCCAGTTTATAGGGTGGTTTGGTTCAAACCTGGGACTCTGTGCATGCTAGGAAAATGCTCTACCAACCAAGCTACATCTGCAGCCCTATTATCTGTACTTTGATTTCTTTATCAGTAAATTTATATATATGTCATATATAATATATATATATGTTATATATACATATATATGTAGTCCCTATCTTAGAGGTTCAGAATATATATTAAAAACTATGTGATATATATGCCTAAAATAAAGCTACAAGACACTATACCTTCATATAGAACTATCAGGCAGAGATTGATTTCAATCCTCTTTCACTAAGCTTGTTTCCAGAGCAGCCTCAGACTGGGTGGATAGGATGGCCCTTGCTCTCCACTGTCTTCTTCCCAGTGTGTTTTCCTTGGCCCTCTGGGCTGAAGCCTAAGCCTGGAAACTCTTTGGTCTTGGGGCATTAGTCTTAGTCATTTCTATTGATGGGCTGGGAACGGCAGGGTGATGGATGTTGCTGTCGCCCCACTGTGATGGGGAAATGTTGTCTATGCTGGCCGTGGAAGGCCTCCCTGCCACCGACCTTCCTGGGGCTTAGAAGCTTGACAGATGGGAGCCAAAGGTGGCTTGCAGTGCCCTAGGGGTTGGCCGGCCCCGTTATCCACCCTTTGAGTGTTTTTAGGCACTGCCTAGCTGTAGAAGTATTTACTGTGTCGTAAGAGTTTGGAGAGGAAGAAAATAAATGGCCACGGAGGTCCTGAGAGAGCGTCTAAACTGCAGACAGCAGGCAGGAGGCTGCCCTCTAACCCATCTTTCCTTTTTCCTATTGCTTGAGTCCTTCTAGATGCCATTGTGAGGAATGGTTTCTGAGCAGGATCTCCCCAGATCTTCTGTACAAACAACTGTAGGGGGTCATTTCCTAGCCTGGGCTCTACCCCCAGGGGTTCAGGTAGGGCAGCCCATCTGTGTATAGAGAGGAGCAGAGGAGTAAAAAGAAAGCAGCAGCCAGGCTGGCAGGGTGAAGGCCAGGTAAAGCTAGGCAGAGTAAGCTTCCCTGTGTCCTGGAAGATACGGCTCTTTCAGGAGGTGGCTTGCAGACTGGCTTTGAGCATCTTGGGAGCTAAAGCAGACATGGCAAGCCACAAATGACAGGCTCTAGTGTTCCTGTGATCCACCAGAAATCCGCTCCCCATGCCGGCTGTGACTGACACAGCACTCAGCCAGGGGGTTCTCCCAGGACAGTCTGCAACTGCAACAGCCTCAAGCTCCTGCTTTCACACATCAGCCGAGTGTGCCTGAGTGGTCTGTCCCTCTAAGGACATGAGGCCCAGGAAATATCCCAGGAGAAAACCTGGCCTACTAGTAAAGCTCAGGGTGGTTATTATCCTTTTTCCACAACTTGTTTTCTTGAGTACTTACTTTCTTTGGTAGCTAGAAGTCTGTATCAGGCCCCTAAGTTTGAGTAGAGACAGGAAATACTCCTGACAGGAGGACAAAGATGAGGGATTTGTTCCTTTTGAGAGATCTGTAAGAGAGAAAACGGAGGACTTTAGACATCCAAAATCCCTATGGTCTAGAAGAGTCGGTCTGGGCAAGGAAGGGGCAGTGTGAGCTTAAGTCCTTATTCTCATGATGCTGCTCCACTTGCTCTGTCTGTGGCTGCCTCCCCTGGGTCCTGGCTTATGGTAATAATGGGGCAGGAGTTTTGGATGCTGGCTGGGAGGAATGCCTCCGATTGCCTGGCCCTGGGTCAGGAGATTCTGGCTGCAAAGAAGCAGATCCTTTGGCCAAACCCTGCTCCTGCTGGGAGGTGACAGAACAATCACCCAGCCACACAGGCTGCTGGAGCAGATGTGGACTTGGAACATTCTTGACATATAAAATTGCAAACACAAAGGGAGCTTGACAACCAGCTGGCTCTTCTCAGAGGAGTTAATGACAAGATCAGGTGCAGTAGGAGACTAGAAACATTGCTGCACAAACAACCTCCTGCCCAGCTCCAGGCTGATGGCCTGCACCTCCTGGTCCTGGCCCAGCTCAGCTGTGGGCGGGCAGAGGTAGGTCAAGTGGGCAATAGTGGAGCATAGCGTGGGTCTGGAGAAGAATCTGGAGGCAGAAAGCTCCTTGAGGGTCAGGGACTGCTAGGGTAGAACCAGGGCATTTAAAGGCTGCCCTTAGAAAGCCAGGCTGTCTGCACTGGAGGAAAACAGAGAGGGAAGGTCAGCACTCAGCACGGACAGCAGCAGAGGCAAGAGGAAAGAAAAGCAGGAAAGATCATAAGCAACTAAGGGCGGGGAACTCACCTGGGGAGGGCGAAACACAGCTGCGAATTTTGCACAAATCCATCCCAGTTTTGGGAAGGGGACCCAAATTTCCAACCTAGAAAATTGCTGGAACAGCACTTAATTATTTTGGAGTATTCTGGGCTTTGCTATGTGACTGCTAAAGAAAAGGCAGAGCTAGAGAGCACAAGTCCTGTCTTTCCTAAAATAGCTTGGCTGCAGTGGACGCCACAGCCTCCTAGACAGGAGTTGCTGGCAGGACCTGCCTTGGACTGGCAGGTGGGGTTTGAGAGACTGTGGTCGCTGCAAGACTCCCCTGTGCGCTCTGCAGAAGGGTGACAGACCTTTAGGGGAGGGACCTGGGGCAGTGAGTTAGGAGAGCAGCAGAGAGGAAGCCTGTGCAAGGTATTGAATGGTCTGTGCTTCAGGTTCCCCACTGTGAAATGGGAAGTAAAAGGTTCTCTTTTTGTCTCCTTATGTTTCTGTAAGGACTAACCAAGATAATTATTCCTTCCCTCCCTCCTTTTCCTTCCTTTTCTTTCATCTCTTTCCTTTCACCCCCTCCTTCCCTCTCCCTCTCCTCCCTTCCGTCCCTCCCTCCCTTCCTTCCCTCCCTCCCTTCTTTCCTGTCCCTCCCTCCCTCCCTCCCTTCCTGTCCCTGTCACTCCTCCCCCCTTCCATGCTTCCCCCACCCTCCTCCATCTATTATACAAACCTCTGCTGAAAAGCTATTACTGCCGGACACCATGCTGATGTTAGGGCCACCAGGTGATTAAGGCATGTTTCTTGCTCTCAGAATCCTAGTAGCACCAGGGAGCCATGTTGATGGACAGATCTTGGAGCTCAGTGGGATATGTGTTAAAAATAGCCACACATGAGGCCTTGCTGTTATCCATGCTGGGATAAAGGCCAGCCTCCCTAACATGGCCCATCAATGTCCCCATGACCTGTATCTGGTAAGAGCATCTTCCCCAAGCCTTTCCTGCTCCACCAGTTGCTGCTCCTTTGTGAAGACAGACAGCGGATGCCCGTGCCTCTGGGCTCACGCTTTCTGGGCATGAAATAGCATTGTCTTCCTTACTCATCCTTACTCCCACTTCTAGAAAGATCTCTGCACCATCTCCTCTCCACTCCAGCTAGGCTAGACTTCTTTTATGGGGTTCAGAAATTGTCTTTTTTGCATGAATCTCTCTCAGTACTATAGAAGCAGAGGGAATACCTAATGCTTGTATTTCAGTGGACAGTGAATTTATAATAAAGTAGTTTTTACTGAATGTCTGGTGAGCTGAACTGAACTGCTCTGACCTCATAGGGGAATGAGAAACTGCAGAACCCAGAAGATACTTAATAATAAGGCCTTGATGAATGAATAGGAGTTTAAGGAGGAGAAAAGAGGAGTGTGTTCTGGTAGGAAAACAGCTGTACAAGGGCCTGTGTGGCTTTGCCAGGGCTGACCGTGGAGGCTGGGAGAAGTAGCATGCAAAGCTGAAGGGCGGGATGGTTAATTTTATGAGTCAATGTGACTTTTTGGTCTAGTGTTGTTCTGAGTGTCCCTGTCCACAGGTTTCTCTTCTGGGGTGAGATTGACATTGCTTGGTGGCTGGAATGAAGCAAATCTCCTTTCCCACTGTGGCCAGGCCTCACCCACTCTGCCGAAGACTTGATGGAACCACAAGGCTGAGCGAGAGTGAAGTGGCACCTGACTGTGACCTGGGACAGGGGTCTTTCCCTACCTTTGGACTTGAAATGAAACTTCTGTGGCTCAGTCTTAGGACTTAAGCTTTCTGGCTTTGAGATGGAAACAGTTAGCTTGTTTTCTCATTTCTGTGACAAATACCTTAAAAAGTCAACTTAAGGAAAAAGGGGTTATTTGGGTTTACAGGTTGAGAGGATATAATTCATCATAGTAGAGAAAGCATGGTTGCAGAACTGTGTGGCAGCCAGTCGAATGTGCCCATCGTTAGGAAGTAAGAGGAGCCAGGAAGTGTGGCGGGGGAATGAGAGGAGACAGGAAGTGAGGCGGGACTATCAAACCTCAAGATTGGCTCCCAGCAATTGAAGTTCACCAGGGAGCATCTACCTCCTACAACATCTACTACTTGGCAAAATGGCTCTGTCAGCCGGCCACTGAGGGGTCCAAGTGCATGAGCCTAGGACAGACATTTCACAGGGAAGCAGCAACAGGAGCCAACCTTCAGCTCTTCTGCCTGTGCCCATGGGTCTTGGCACCATCAGCCTCTGCAATCTCCTGAGCTAATTCCTCCGAATGCGCTTTTCCCTCTGTATCTGGCTCTTCTGTCCCCTTGGAGCTGATTGAAGACCACTTACCAGTGTGCTGGAGGAGATCCTAGAAGGTTGTGAGTACAGAAGTGACAGGAAAAGGAAGGAGTGGGAGGCTGTGGAGGCTGTGGAGGCTGTGGAGGCTGTGGAGGCTGTGGAGGCTGTGGAGGCTGTGGAGGCTGTGGAGGCTGTGGAGGCTGTGGTGATGAGTCATGCTCTGACATCATTGCATCATGGGAATGGATCTAGAAGACCCTTGTCAGGTGGTGTTCCAGCCCCGTGGCGTTCATGCTGCCTCACCCAGGTCTGGGTGCTCCTGGCTATTCTTGCAGGGGGCCCCTTAATCTGGCCTTGACTGTAGACCGTGGCTGTGATTGAACCGAAGAGATCCCTTTTTAGGGTTGGAACTGATGGCAGGCCAGGCTGTGGACTCACTTTGGAAGGATTAGGAACCTGCATGTTGGATCCTGATCTCTGCACGTGTCCTCTGATATTAGCTCTTCTGTACTATTTGGTAAAAGCTTCTTTGACAGGTCATCTGCCTTAGTCATTGTAATAGGGGCCATGATCAGGGTTTGTACATATATTTGGACAGTTCCTTAAAGGTGAAGAGCAGGGCTGGAGAGATAGCCTAGCGGTTAAGAGCACCAACTGCTCTTGCAGAGGACCTGGGTTCGATCCCCGGCACCCACATGGCAGCTAAGAACCGTCTGTAACTCCAATTCCAGGAGAACTCCAGTTCCAGGGGAATCTGACACCCTCTTCTGACCTCCGCGGCATTGCATGACATGGGTGCACAGACCTACATGCAGACAGTACATTCATACACATACAAAAATAAATAAAATTTAAAAAAAAGTGAAGAGCAGTTTTCTGGGGTCAGTGAGGCACCAGTATCAGGCCAGAGCTCTGAGGGGAAGGGGAAGCTGTAATGAAAGCCGCTAGAGCCTCTTGTTCCTGCTTGCTTTCCCAGCCCTGAGGCTGTGCTATCTGAAATTAAACCTTGGGAGGTACCATTATATCTTAATAAGGGGGGGGGTCTCTTTACTTGTCTTAATAAGGGGGGACTCTCTTTACCAAGTCTATCACTTGGCAAAGCCATGTTCTTGGCAAGGCAACACAATTTCCCTTACACTTTGGAGTCAGTCCTAGGCTTGGGTTTTGGCATTACTGCTGCAGAGCTATGTGCCTGGGGTAATCTACTCGGGGTCTCTGTGGGATGCAGAATTTTTTTCCCTAGAAAAAGGACTGTAGGGACCACTTAATGGGGTATATGTGTTGATGTATATGGTATACTTTACCTCTCCTTTGACCTCTACAGGAAGCTCTGTAGTGAAAGTGGTCTATGCTTCTCTATGGACCCTCTTGAGAATTCATTTTTTAATCTCCTTTATTCTGGAAATGTTTGCTTCCTTCTCCATATTGGAGACTACAATAGCAACCGTGGTGGTCCAGGCCCACTGTGCCCTCCGTGACATAGCACCCAGTTAAGGCTAGAGGGCGTAGACTGAGATTTTCAGGTGGTGGTTTAGTACCTGTGCGCTAGGTTTGGGGTTTGCTAAAGGCAGAGTAGGTTTTTTTTTTTTTTTTTTTTTTTTTTTTTTTTTTTTTTTTTTTTTTTCATTCCCTGTTGACAGATGGAAGGGCTTAGAGAAAGGCCTGGTCTGGTTCTGGGGAAAGGAGAGGCATTTAGATACAGACCTTGTGGGTGACCAGTGTTATATTCTCTCATTTGGCATAGGACTGTAGTGCCTCCTTAATCCATCCATCCATCCATTTTCCTACCCATGCACCCTTCCATCTACCAAACCTTCCATCTATTCACCCTTCACCTACTTCCCGTTTACTCACCTACCACATTTTTACAATATGCAGCCCCATCCCCTTGTCTCCCAATGCTTATTCAGGGTGAATAATGCAGCACCAGCTCCCCAAACCCTCAATCCACTGTGGAAAAGGAGAATAGATAAGAGTTTTGGGAGCTTGTTCAGCTGAGTGATAAATAGTGTGTCAGAGACATCTACCAAGCAGGGTTATCAGAACACAGAGAACACAGAGGACGATTCCCAGACAAGTGGCCTGTGACCTGGGTCTTTATGGACCAACAGGAATTTTCCAATGCAATAGAGATTGTGTGGAATGAGAGGGAGTTCCTGAAACAGAGATAATTTTGTACAAAAGCTTTAAAAATGTGCTGTGTTTGAGGGTTGGAAATAGATCAGACTGGCTGGCAGACAGAGGCATGAAAGGGACTGGGTGCATATGCAGTGTGTGTTTGGGGAGGGCAGGTGGGATTCAGGGTGCTAGTTGGCAATAGAATGCCCAGGAGGGTGGGCTTTGAGATCAGTGATCCAAGGATAGTTCAGCTATGCTCTGCAGGGAACAGGGAGTCAGTCTCAGGAGAGTGACAGGGCTACATTTCTTTATTGATTACCTTTTCTCTGTAACTAGTAATACAGATATTCAAAGAGCTGTAACATCAGTAATGTTTCCTGCTTTGTGGAGCTCAGGTTTTGATTGAAATAGTATGGAAACTCGAGTCCACCTCCTAGTTCTCTCTGTGTTTGCTGTCTGGCAGTGTGAATGTCTTAGCCAAAGGCTGAGGTGATGGAGCCCTGCTGAGATTTTCCTACTCCCCAGTATGTTGCTTAGGCTGACTCCTGGGCTCAGTCAATCCTCCAGTCTCAGCTTCCTGAGAAACCAGGACTATCAGAATAAGCCAACAGAACGAGGTTGTATACAGATTCTTGAACAACTGTTTCCTGCTGTGGGTATTGGAAGAAGGCGGTTCATTGCAGCATCTACAGAGCCACTCTCTCCACCATAGAAAACCCACACGAGACAAATGATGCTAATTTATGCATATTTATAAGCCACCGACTTTATATCCTAGTGAGCAACATAGCCTTGTGAGTTCAAAGTTAACCTCCCAAAATCAGGAACAGAATTTTAATTGAAAAGAATAGCACAGGCAACTGGCAGATGTGGCTTGCTTAGGAGGGGCATTCTATTAAGCAGTCACAAAGAGAGTTAGCCCTTCTAACAGATTCTTATTTAAATGAGATTTTGCTATTTTTTTTTCCTAACAAAGGGGAAAACAGTCTGTGTTTGCAATGTTTTTCAATGAACTGGGATTTCTTTCTCTTTTTGAAAAAGTAATAATTGATTTATTTTGTAATGAAATGTTGCCTAACATTCCCAGGCTCATTTGAATAAATTATTCATCAGCACTTTCTATGATTTTAGTGAAGCACAAATGTGGGCCTGCCTGGAACTCTGTCAAGTCCCTTCTTGCCACCAAAGTGCAGGAACTTGGCCCAGACACATGGAACAAGGATAGGAAGACAGGAAAAGCTGTTCTTAACTAAAGCCACCAATGACTGGCTTATTAACAGGGACATTTGATGGATCTCACTCATCTCTACTGAGAGTGGGAAGGATGAACCCAGGACTAATCCCACTACTGTGTGTGTATTATACACTACGATCTAGAGACTTCCTTGTTGTCAGGAGTGTTATGAAACCAGGCTCAAACAAGTGAGTATGTATGGGACAACATATTAACAGATGGCCTTGGACAGAAGTGTCATTTCCTTGGCCCTCCTTTCCCCCAAGTCAGAATGTAGAGTGTAGGCTGATTGCAGATGTCTGAGGCATATGAGAAAGGCAAGTGTCTTAGAAATCTTTACCTAAGAGCAAAGGCTGCATCAGTACCATTTCCTCAATACTGAAGGCAGAAGAGTCTCTGTGGGGACATGTTAGGGAGCAGGTGATATGAAATCTAAGTAACTCACCTCCGGAGGCGTAAGGTGCTGCTGGGCCTGGGGGGATGTACAGAAATGGGGCTCTCTGGCCTTTGAAGATGATCCGAGACCTCATCAGTGGGACTATGATCTCTTTAAAGGGAAGCTTGGGGGTAGTGTTGGGAGAGAGCTCAGTTGGTCAAAAGCTTGAGGACCTGAGTTTGAACCCCAGCACCGACATAAAAAAGCTAGGCATCCTGGGCTGCACTTGTAAACCTATCTCTGGCGTGGTAGAGACAGGTAGACCCCTGAAACTTGCTGGCCAGTCAGCCTAACCTAGTTGGTGAGACCCTGACCCCAGTGAGAAACCCGGTCATAAAAAATAAGGTGAATGGCTTCTAAGGAATCACCCTGAGTTCCTCCTCTTGTCTCCACATGCGCACATGTGCACAAATGGGTCTCCTCTCTACAGGACCCCAATAAATCAAAGGCCAGCCTGAAGAAGACCTCTGTGTGCCACAAGAACAGGGGAGCCACAGCCCAATCCTGGAACTTACAAGTGGCGTCTCAAGGTGGTTGTGACCCCTTGTTTGTTCCCAGGGTGAATAGGAAATGCTTCTGCTAGAGAAAACATGGGGTCCTTGGGGGCCTCTGGCAGAAACCTTCCAGAACAGCTGTCAATCCTTAGAACAATCCCGAGATCAGTATGTTTCCCACGGGCCCTTTTATTATTATTTTTAAATATTAATAGAACTAATTAAGTAGAGAGGTGTGCTGCAGACCTAATCTGCGTCTGCTCATCTTTCCTCTCCTCCCTCCCTTCTCCTGCTGTGCCCTAGTGTGTATTGTCAAAGTGTCAAGCCAGGAGAGAAGGAGAAAACCAGGCTAGATAACACAGAATTGGTATGCTTGACAAAGGCTGTGGACACAAGGGACTTCTTTTAATCCAGTCCATTAATCAATTTCTTCGTAGAAATTGAATTAACTGTCTTTCATCAACATCACATCCCTGGACTTGAAAACACTGTGTGCACACAGGAATGTAAATTCCATGGGTGTTGCCTATGTGTAGGTAAACTGGTGATGCTCATGTAGTGTTCTTTCTGTCCACTGCTGGGGGAGGGAAGGACTTCAAGGTCAAATACGACTGGCCTTGAACCCGGGCTCCAGGGGAGACTCTGAAGCAATCTGAAGCTTTGTTTCTCTTGTTCACAGCCACTAAAGGCTTCCAGCTCTCAGCCCTCCTCCATGGTAAATGGATTTGACACTGAATATCAGACATTAAGATTCTTCTTTCCTTTAGGCTTTAGTTGCACAAAAATGCTATTGGTCCATACCATGTTGTATCCCTACCTGAGCCCTCCATCCCTGCTGGGCCTGGGTTGGCAGGCTCTTGCTAGCACAGGGACTGTATCCAGCAGGGATGAAAGGATCTCCCTTAGTCTCTGAGGGAAAAATATCTTTTATCTCATTTTTTGGCAAATAAAAATAGCATATATTTACGGTGTGCCACATGAAGTTTTACAATGTGTATACACTGAGGGATGGCTAAATTAATCTTTATTGCATCAGATACTGATTTTTTGTGGTGAGAACATTTAAAATCTACTTTCCTAGCAATTTTCAAGCATACAACACATAATTATAACTCCAGTCACCATGTTGTATAACAGAGCTCATGAATTCATTCGTTCTGTCCAAATAAAATTTTGTACCTTTTGTGTCACATTTGAGTCCCCTGGACCCTCAAATCACTATTTATGTTCCACTCTCTGCTTCTAAGATTGACTTTTTAAGATTCCAAGTGTAAGCGATATCATGCGGTTTGTCTATCTGTGCTTGGTTTATTTCACCTCTATATGTGTATGGGAACAGTCCCAAAAAGACACAGGAGAGGTCCCTTAGATATTTGTGTGTAACAGTCACTGTGTGCTGGTTATAAGCTTGTTTGAGTCCAATGAGACAGAATGCTCATGCATACAAGTCACATGAAGTAGGAGATGTTTTCATAGTTATCGTGGTGAATTCACAAGTTACATGAGATTATAGATGACATGAAGTGAGGTTATTACTTACAGATGGACAGCCAGGGACAACAGAATCTAAGATATACTGTGAACTGCTTCCCCCCCTCCCCAGAACACTTGTCAAAAGGATTTAAGTTTCTTCTGTGTGTGCTCTGAACCTGAGAGAGGGTTCCACTAAGGAGCCTGCTGTGGGCTTTATGCCCTGGGGAAACAGAACTTGCAGGGCTAAGAGGGTGAAGCACATCCTGCATGAAAGTAGAGAGCTAGGCTGGCCAGTGGCCACTGAAGACCAGTTCTGCAAGTTTAGTTTCTCACTCAGTTAATCGGTTAACTAATCGATCCTTATTGGCCATCTGCAGGGTTCCAGGATCCTTGGTTTGCAAAATGAATGTATCAGTGGCCTGGGAGAAGCTGATGGTCTGCTGAGACAGGGCTGGTAGAAGGAACCTATAATACCTGTGTACGGTGAAGGCAGGGGGTGTCAGGAGTAAAGAGTATCTGGCCAGATGAGGCTGGGGGATAAGAAACATGGGCTCTGGAAAGGGAAAGAGACTCCTTGCTTTAGGGAGAGGGGATTGGAAGCAGATGCCAAAAGAAAGACAGCTTTTCCTCATTCGTTCTCTATTCAGTAACCCAATTAATATATGATCATGGCATTCCCTCGCATCCAAGCTCAGTGGTGCTGGGCTGCCCTTAGAATAAAAAGAAGGCTCCCATGGTGTATCTCCCCTGATGGCTGTCCCAGGGAAGGCTGGTAGTTCCACAGAGCCAGATCCAGCCTCAAAGGGGAACTCATTTGCTGTTCTTCTGCCTGAAACATGCCCCCTACCTGTCCAGATCATCATTCTGCTGTTACCTCATGGAATCCTGAAGCATTTAGATATGTTTTTCCTGGCTGACCACAGTGGCCAAACCTCCTGTCTCATCTCTGCATGGTGGCCTGCACTTCCTCCCAGCAGAACACAGCTGTAATTACTGTTTAACTCCATTTAACTCTCCTTCTGCTAGTGTCCCTTCTTCCTGCTCAGGTCCTTCACACTGACTTTCATTGTGTCTCCCAAAGCTTCATAGGTTGGAAACATAGTCCCTAAATGGTCACGTTAATGGCATTTGGATGTGGGTACCTTTGAGAGGTAACAAAGGGCAGAGGAGATCATGAAGTTGGTGGCATTAGTGGCGTTACGAAAAGATGGACCAAAGCTGGTCCATTTGCTCTTTCTTTGTTTTGCATGATGCCTTCCACCATATTGCAGTGCAGCAGAAGGCCCTCGCCCACTGCTGGCACCATGCCCTTGGACTTCCTAGCTTTTATAAATCTTTCAGTCTCTGACATTCTGTTGTGTCAACACAAAACAGACCAAGATACTTTTTCCAGACCTGAATTGCTAAGAAAGCAGGCATGGTATCCACTCTGATCACCTTAGTGGTCAGGGTGCATGGGTTACCTGTGTGTGTACATGTGTGATGTCAGCTATCCTTCTCCATTGTTACCCACCTTACTTTTTAATTATTGTATTTATTGATCAGTTTCTGTTTGTGTGTGTGTGTGTTCATGTGCATGTGTATGTGGCCCACAACATATGTGGAGGGGAGAGGACAACCTATGGAAGTTAGTTCTCTCTGTCCACTATGTGAATCATTAGAGCCATAGGCTTGGCTGCAAGTGCCTTAACCACTGAACTGAACATCATACTGGCTTTCTCCACCTTAGTTTATGAAACAGAGTCTCTCACTAAACCCGAAGCTCAAGGACTGTGCAAGACTAGCTGGCTGATAGGGATCTTCTCGTCTCTGCCCAGGGCTAGGATCAAGCTTGAACAACAAGCCCTTTACCGAGTGAGTTATCTACCCAACTCCCCATCTCCCTTTGGGAAGGAGGCCTTACTTTACTGTAGGCTCAGGATTTCAGAGGATTTGCCCCTGGGACATAATTCCATGGTGCCAGCAACAAGTGGCTGAGAAGCTCCTTCAGTTCGTGGCAGAGGGAGTGGAGAAGACTGAGGATCAGTTATTACTTTCGAAGGCCTGTCTCTCCCGAGACCTACTTCCCTCAGCTAGCATGGGCAGGGGTGGGGGCAAGTGGACAGAGTGGGAGTTATCATATTCAGGATATGAGCCTGTGGGGGACATTTCTTATTCAAACTGTGACACAAGACATGGCCTGTAAGTCCATGCTTAATAAATGTTAAGTATTTGGATGAATGGACAAAGGTGCTTAGAACAGCTCATCTGGGCAACAGTGAGTGTAGCCAGCCAGAAGCTTGCTCAGTGTAGTTCTGAGCAGCCTCACCATGACACACTGAATGGGACTGCATGTCACACTAAGGGGTTTGGACTTCCTCCTGCAGGCAAAGGGGACCGTGGAAGTCTAATAAGCAAGAGAGTAACTTAACCTGGTTTGTGTTTTAGAAACACAACTCCTTGAGGGCGCTTGATTTCAGAGTTAACTACCCAGACTTGGCTCTTATTTGATTTCTTAGGGTCTCACTTTTCTAGTTTATCTAAGTGAGAAAAAGCGAGATTGGGGTTTCACTGGCGGGAAGGTTCTTCCTTTGACAGGCGCATAGCCTCATCTGCCCTGACGCCCACCTCCTGCCCCACTCACTCTGGAGGCTCCTGGAACCTGCAGTTTGTTTGGGGCCATTCTTGGAGCCAAGGGCAGCTGCTGTCCCATGGGCTGTTCTCGTCCAGTCCTCATGACTTGCTTGTCCCGGTCCCCCTGCCCTCTGCCTGGAGCATCCTTCCTCCAACCCTGGGATTTCCCATACTGCCTGGCATCCCTGACCATGTTCCTCATTGGAACTCAGAAACTTCCATGTTTTCTACCCTCCAGAGGCTCACAGAAGCAGGAAGCCTAGCTTTAGAGGTCATTGGAGTGTACCTCCCTGTATTAGTAAGGGTTCTCTAAAGAAACAGAAGCAACAGGATGAATATATAGCCATATACAATTTATTGATTTGCTCACGTGACAGAATTCAAGGAGTCCAACAGTAGCCATGCCACACTGGAGAGGCTGAGAATCCAAGGAACTGTTCAGTCCACAAGGCTGGATATCTCAGTAGTCCCAATCTGGTGCTGAAGGCCCGATGGATTCCAGGAGATCTGCCGGTCTCAGTACACGCTGGGATCCATAGGGTTGATCACAGCAGCAAGGTCTCTCACCAGTGAGAGAGAGGCAAGCTGCAGGAAAAAAGGGACCAGATCCCTCTGCCATGGCCTTTATTAATACTGCCTGCCAGCAGAAGGTAATGCCCACATTTGGAGTGGGCCATCCAGGTTGAGGTAATCTATTCCGAAGATCCTTTTTCTCTTATTTGTTCCTTAGTCCAGTCAAGTTGACACCCAGGATTAACCATCACAAATCCACCCCTTGTCAAATCCACCCCTTGACACCCAATAAATAGCCTCTCCTTATGTTATGCTTAAATGTCAGTTGCAAACAATGGCAAGGTCATAATTCCACCTAACATTTTATAAGTGTCTCATGTGCAATAGCAAAGCATTATATCTTAGAGTAGGTGGTAGTGTCCTTGAGGAACACTTAGTCCTTCAGTATCTAATAACCTAAATATGACAACACTTAGCACTTATCTCAGTTGCACATTCAAAAGGGAACAACACAAGTATCTGCTTAATATACATATATTATATATATAAACAAGCACATTCTTAACCAAATAGGACAAAAGTAAATATCTATTATAATCCATGTTTCTGCAACTGTCCCATGGCCTCAGCTGATATTTATGACTACCTTCTTCTACTACCCATTCTGCATTTCCTCCACCATCAGCAAGCATCTCTCCAGGTCTTGGCTCTTTCCCTGGAGGAGTGAGCCATACTTTCATCCCTGAAGGGTCTGGGCCATTTATTGTCCTGTCTGGTTTGGGTTGTTGGCATTTCCCACTGACCTTAATCATAGGACATGGTAGCACCAGAAGGCACCCTACAGCATCTCCTGTCTTCCAGACATAATCTTCCTTGCCCCCATTGTGGAGAAAAAGTCCAATTTCCCCCTGGAAGACTGGATCAATCACCCCTCCTACTACTGTTATTCCTCCCTTAGCCTGTTGGCTTAAGGGCAGTAGAAGCCCAGAGTGGCCAGGGGGAAGTCTTAGCTTCTAGTTCAATGGAACGTTTGCTGTATCTCCTGGCAAAAGCACTCCCCCCTTTGGAGCCAAAACTTCTAGACCAGCAGAACGCAAGGTCGTGGGTACAGGAAGCAAAAATTTTCCTACTGGGTCACTAGGGGTGATAGTGAGTGGAATCACTCCCACTTCCACCCCTTGGTTCCTGGACCCATGAATTCTGGCTATACGAGAAATAGTACCATATAGTGGGTGCTGATTCAAAGCATATACTGCCTGCTGGAAAACCTTGCCCCAGCCCTCCAGGGTATTGCTACTGAATTGGTGCTGTAACTGTGTCTTCAAGAGGCCATTCCATCGTTCTATCAAGCCAGCTGCTTCTGGGTGGTGGGAAACATGGTAAGACCAGTGGATACCATGTCCATGGGCCCACTGTCGCACTTCTTTGGCTGTGAAGTGAGTTCCTTTGTCAGAAGTGATGCTGTGAGGAATACCATGATGGTGGATAAGGCATTCTGTAAGTCTCTGGATGGTAGTTTTGGCAGAAGCATTACATGCAGGAAAGGCAAATCCATAACCAGAATAAGTATCTATTCCTGTAAGGACAAAACACTGTCCCCTCCATGATGGAAGTGGTCCAATATAGTCAACCTGCCACCAGGTTGCTGGCTGGTCACCCTGGGGAATAGCACCATATTGGGGGCTCAGTGTTGGTCTCTGCTGTTGGCAAATCTGGCACTCGGCAGCAGCTGTAGCCAGATCAGCCTTTGTGAGTGGAAGTCCATGCTGTCAAGTCCATGCATAACCTCCATCTCTGCCACCATGACCACTTTGTTCATGGGCCCATTGAGCAAAAACAGGGATAACTGGAGAAAGAGGCTGACTATCCACAGAACGAGTCATCCGATCTACTTGATTATTAAACTCATCCTCTGCCGAGATCACCTTTTGATGAGCATTTACATGAGACACAAGTATCTTCACATCCTTTGACCATTCAGAGAGCTCTATCCACATACTTCTTCCCCAAATGTCTTTCTTATGAATTTTCCAGTCATGCTCCTTCCAAGTACCTGACCATCCAGCCAAACCATTGGCTACAGCCAATGAATCAGTATATAATCTAACCTCTTGCCATTTCTCCTTCCAGGCAAAATGCACAACCATGTGCACTGCCCGAAGTTCTGCCCACTGTGAAGACTTTCCTTCACCAGAGTCCTTTAGGGTTGTTTCCGAAATAGGCTGTAATGCTGCAGCTGTCTACCTCTGGGTGGTGCCTGCATAGCATGCAGAACCATCAGTAAACCAGGCCCTAGTCTTCTCTTTCTCAGTCAACTGATCATAGGGCAAACCCCATGAAGCCATAAGTGCATGCTTAAGCACAGGAGACATTGTAACAGGAGTGGGAACCATAGGCATTTGGGCAACGTCTTCATGTAGCTTGCTTGTGCCCTCAAGAAATGAATGTCCGGGTCCTGTCACGTATGTACCACTTCCATTTGATAAGGGACTGTTGCTGTGCACATCCTACTTTATGGTCTGGTGGGTCAGATAACACCCAGCTCATGATGGGCAGCTCAGGTCGCATGGTGACTTGGTGGCCCATTGTCAAACGTTCAGTTTCCACTAAGGCCCAATAGCAGGCTAAGAGCTGTCTCTCAAAAGGAGAATAGTTGTTTGCAGATGAAGGTAGAGCCTTGCTCCAAAATCCCAAGGGCCTCCGCTGTGATTCCCCTATGGGAGCCTGCCACAGACTCCAGACAGCATCTCTATCTGCCACTGATACCTCAAGCACCATTGGGTCTGCTGGATCATATGGCCCTAGGGGCAGAGCAGCCTGCACTGCAGCCTGGACCTGTTGAAGAGCCTTTTCCTGTTCCAAGCCCCACTCAAAGTTTGCTGCCTTCCGAGTCACCTGATATATGGGTCGTAGTAACACACCCAGATGAGGAATGTGCTGCCTCCAGAATCCAAAAAGACCCACCAGACGTTGTGCTTCTTTCTTGGTGGAGGGAGGGGCCAGGTGCAACAACTTATTCTTTACCTTAGAAGGAATGTCTCTGCATGCTCCACACCACTGAACTCCTAGAAACTTCACCGAGGTAGATGGCCCTTGAATTTTAGTTGGATTTATTTCCCATCCTCTCATGCGCATATGCTTTACCAACAAGTCTAGGCTAGCTGCTACCTCCTGTTCACTGGGTCCAATCAACATAACATCATCAATATAGTGGACCAGTGTGATATTTTGTGGAAGAGTCAGGCGATCAAGATCCCTTCTAACTAAGTTATGGCACAACGCTGGAGAGTTAACATACCCCTGAGGTAAGACAGTAAAGGTATACTGTTGGCCTTGCCAGCTGAAAGCAAATTGCTTCTGGTGGTCCTTATGAACCGGTATTGAGAAGAAAGCATTGGCCAGATCAATAGCTGCATACCAGGTACCAGGAGACATATTAATCTGCTCGAGTAAGGACACCACATCTGGTACAGCGGCTGCAATTGGTGTCACTACTTGGTTGAGTTTTCGATAGTCAACTGTCATTCTCCATGATCCATCTGTCTTTTGCACAGGCCAAATTGGAGAGTTAAATGGAGATGTGGTAGGAATCACCACCCCTGCATCTTTCAAAACCTTGATGGTGGCACTAATTTCTGCAATCCCTCCAGGGATACAATACTGTTTTTGGTTCACTATTTTCCCTGGTAGAGGCAACACCAATGGTTTCCATTTGGCCTTTCCAATCATAATAGTCCTCACTCCACAGGTCAGGGAACCAATGTGAGGATTCTGCCAATTTCTAATTATATCTATTCCAATTATACATTCTGGGACTGGGGAAATAATCACAGGATGAGTTCTGGGACCCACTAGGCCCACTGTGAGTCAGACTTCATCCAAAACTCCATTTATCACCTGACTTCCATAGGCCCCTACTTTAACCGGAGGGCCACAATGCTTTTTAGGGTCTCCTGGGATCAGTGTCAACTCAGAACCAGTATCCAATAAGCCTCAAAAAGTCTGATTATTTCCTTTTTCCCAGTGTACAGTTACCCTAGTAAAAGGCCTCAGGTCCCTTTGGGGAAGGACAGGAGGAAGGCAAACAGCATAACTCTTTGGTGTTGTGACAAGGTCCTTCCTCATTGGAACCTGGCCACCCCTTCATTCAAGGGGTTCTGGGTCTGTGAACTGTCTCAAGTCTGGAATCTGGTTAACTGGATGGGATTCACTACTGCTGAAATCCAATGTTCACTTTCTGTCATTTATTCTAGAGCTTTTCTGCTATACAGATCAAATAAAAACTTAGTCGGCTTCTTATGTATTTGGTTCCTGGGAGCACCATGATTAATTAGCCAGTTCCAAAGATCATTTTGGGTCATGCCATTATAGGCATTGTTTTGCCTTTGCTGCCCATTATGATAATTATGTTAACTATGCTCATCTGGCCTTCGGCTATTCAGTGCTGCCACCTGACGCCTACCCTGAGGTCCTGTTAAACCTATTATGTGTACATTTAATTTATGCAAGCAAGTAACAACTTCTCTAACTGTAAGATCTGGCATAAGAAATAGAGCAAAAACAAAGCTCTTCAAATGTTCTGGTGTCTCTCTCAGTAATTTCCATCTCATAAACTCTGTGAAAGGCATGTCCTCTGGGTCCTCATATTGTGGAGAATGTGGTTTTACACTTCGAATCCACTCGAGCATGCCCATCTGCCTGACCCTCACAATCCCTTCATCAATACTAAGCCAAGGAATATCAGGCATCTCTAACTCGCTGTTAGTAGGCCATGTTTTAATAAATACATCAGCAAACCATTCAAATAAACTTTTAACACCTTTTTTAACTGCTCGAGCTTCCATGTTAAACCTAGAATCTCTACTCAGTGGGCTCATATCGATAAACTCAGTATGATCCAATTTTATATTCCTTCCACCATTATCCCACACCCTTAAAATCCATTCCCACACATATTCCTTAGGCTTCTGCCGGAATGAATCAGCAAACTCATTAATTTCTTTAGTGGTATATCGCACCTCCTCGTGGACCACACTTTCTATCTCACCTTGAGGGGCTTGCTTAGACTTCAATCTGGTTATAGGTCTAGAGGCAACAATTGTTGGGCCCTGAGGGACATCAGCTCCCACTGGGAGGGGAGATTAGTTTCCTCAGAAAGGGTGGGGAGGAGGGATCTGCAGGGTGTGGATTCTCTGCTGAGGTGGGGAGATTAATTCCTCAGATAAAGAAAATCCCTCAGAATCCGAGGGTTCAAAATCCTCATCATCATGGTTCTCCCAACATCTCCATCCCAAGTTTCAGGGTTCCACCCTTTCCCCACCAGTGCTCTCACTTTGACTGCTGACACTCTTTGGCTGGGAATTAAATTTGTGTTTGTAAATCAGCCAAATGTATAATAAGGGCCCAGCTTGATTTTCTGCCACTTTAGCTCTTTGGCTGCTGGAGAGAAGATACTCTTCCAGAGCACACTTGCAAATTTTTAAACTGTTGTTTTGAATCTGGAGCTGGTTAATTTTATCCCTGAGCTCCTTATTTTCCTCTATCGCTTTATCCAGAGATGCTAGGAGCAACCAGGCAACATAATTATTTTCCTTATTTTTCCGCAATTTCTCAAACGTTTTATATATAGAGTCACTAAATTCCTTGCTTCTCACAAGAGGTGAGTTAGGTGAGTCAAATATATCTATCTTCATAAGTACATCAAATAGTCTGCACCAAGGATTATTATTCCTCTTCATGCCACCAGGAGAGCCTTCAGTAACTCTAGGCTTCATGGGTTGGAGAGCTGGCTCCAGAAACTCCAAGCCCACTAAAGAAATTCATTCTTTCAATTCTGTTTCTCTAGAACCACTCCTGGTACCAAAATCTGTGTTAGTCAGGGTTCTCTAAAGAAACAGAAGAAACAGGAAGAATCTATAGCTATATACAATTTATTGATTTGCTCACATGACAGAGTTCAAGGAGTCCAACTGTAGCCGTGCCACACTGGAGAGGCTGAGAATCCAGGAAACTGCTCAGTCCACAAGGCTGGATGTCTCAGTAGTCCCAATCTGGTGCTGAAGGCCCAATGGATTCCAGGAGATCTGCTGGTCTAAGTACACGCTGGGAACCGTAGGGTTGATCACAGCAGCAAGACAAACTCACCAGTGAGAGAGAGGCAAGCTGCAGGAAAAAAGGGACCAGATCCCTCTGCCATGGCCTTTATTATACTGCCTGCCAGCAGAAGGTAATGCCCATCTTTGGGATGGGCCATCTGGGTTGCGGTAGTCCAATACGAAGTTCCTTTTTCTCTTATTTGCTCCTTAGTCCAGTCAAGTTGACACCCAGGATTAACCATCACACTCGCTTCTTTTTTTTTTTTTTTGGTCTTTTCGAGACAGGGTCTCCCTGTAGCCCCAGCTATCCTGGAACTCACTTTGTAGACCAGGCTCGCCTTGAACTCACAAAGATCTGCCTGCCTCTGCCTCCCAAGTGCTAGAATTAAAGGCATGTGCCACCATGCCCGGCCACACTCCCCTTCTGAAAGGGGGTTGGTTCACTGAGGAGGAATAGCTTTTCAGGTTATGCATTTGGGAAACAAAACCAGCAACAGATTCACAATGAGGGATGTCTTAGCTTTCTGTTACTATAACAACATGCCTGAGCTCATCAACTTAAGAAAATCCAAGGTTTGTTTTCATTCACAGTTTCGAAGGTTTCAGCCCATGGTCATTCGACCTTGTTACTTTTGTGGGAAGGCATCATGATAGGAATGCATGGTAGCGGAAGCTGCTCACCTCATGGTGGCCAGTGAGTGAACTTGAAGAGATGGAGTCCCACAACCTCCTGTAAGAGCAATGACTTAAAATCTATCTAGATCTCGCCTTTATGGATTTCTACTTATTTCCAAAAGTACTAAGCTAAGGACCAAGCCTTGGACACATGGGAAACTTATTTACACTATAACTGATGACTTGACCTAAGTCCATTACTTTTTCTGCTACACAGAGCTACCTTACAGGGCTACAGACACAAGACTTGTGTTATTACTTATCTTCTCTACACAGGTACTGACTTCTCCAACAAAACCAGGAGCTCAGAAGTCCAAGGCCACAGAACATTTCATTTATCTGCACATGTCTGTCACATAGTAGTTATTCAATAAAGTATCATTGATTTGAGCCTTTTCGATGAGAACCATCATTTCTCTTGTAAACCTCAGTTCTATTCATTAGGGGAATGAATGGTAGTGAATCATTGATTTCTGAAGCTCCATGTGACTGGTCAAGCAGGGGCTGGTTGTGCAGGGCCCTGCCTTTACTTCTCTAGAAGACTGATCTAGCCTGTCATTTGTGTGTGTCTCAGGTCTTTAGAAGGAAGGGGATCATTTTGATTAAATGCTACTTGTCATCCCTTCCCCATGTCTCTGTCCTGGAGATGGACATCTCCTGTGTAGAGTCACCTGGATTCTCCTGCTGTTTGGCTGAAGTCTGTGGGATTGGGGCTCAGCCAGTTCTATCCTTGCCTGACTGCCTACCTGGGTGCTCTGCCATGGCTCCACAGCCCACCTGGTTCAGGTGATGCTGGTGTTTCCCCCATGTGCCCTCCTGCCCCATGGCAGTCCTGGATACCTGTCCTGGTCAGTTTCCAGTGGCTTCCATATCTGCTTGGTTTCCTATCTTAGGACCTGTACTGTGTTCTTCCCGAAGCAAGCTGGTTTCTGCCGGAGCCTGGTGTGATGCAAGATGTCAAGGAGTCACAGGAACATTCTAGGGAGGAGGAAGATACATCACAGCTGAATACTTCTGGCGTGCTGCTGAATGATGAACAATAGCTGTACGCCCACAGTCTCATGGAGCTCCTGGAAGGACAGGGATGGCTGTGGGCAGCAAAGAGTTTTCCATCCTATCCATTCTTACATTCTTTTTTTTTAATCTCGGGTTCTTTTTTATGTTTTTTTAAATTGATATATATATATACAAGATTATGTTACACATCAAATCTAGACCTGTATCCCCCTCTCTACTCCCCACCCCACCAGAGGTCATGCATTCTGCCAAGCATGCTTTTCATCTTTTTCTCAGTCTTTCTCAAAATTCTCGATATAGAAGTTGACTGTTTTGAGCAGAAATTCACCGTTTCAGTCAGTTCTTTGACGTAGTCTTTTCTGTTGTTGTTGTTGTTGTTGTTCTTTCCAGTATGCATCACTCCCAACTACTTGGACAAAAGCTCAAGGAGCCCTGCACAAGAAATACTTACTACTAGGTAATTGGTGCTAGCATTCACAGATGAGGGATACCATTCATCGTTTGTTTTTCTGGGACTCTTTTACTTCACTCAGCATGATATCTTTTAGTTCCATCCATTTACCTGCAAAGCTCATGATGTCATCTTTTTTTACTGCTGCATAGAACTCCATTTTGTAGATGTACATCTACACCATTCTCTTACATTCTTACATAGGAGTCACCTACATTAAAAAAATTTTTAAAGAAAGATACTTTATTTTTTATTTATATTTTATGTGTGTGAGTGTATTGCCTGCATGTATATAAATGCACCCATGTCATGCAATGTCCTTAGAGGTCAGAAGAAGGCATTGGGTCCCCTGGAACTGGAGTTATGGATGGTTGTTAGTTACCATGTGGGTGCTGGGAATCAAACCCAGTTTCTCTGCAAGAGCAGCTAGTCTCTTTAAAAAAAATTTTTTTTATTAATTTTATTTATTTCTGTATGTGTATGAATGTACTGTCTGCATGCAAGTCTGTGCACCCGTGTTGTGCAATGCCGCAGAGGTCAGAAGAGGGTCTCAGATTCCCCTGGAACTGGAGTTCTCCTGGAATTGGAGTTTCAGACGGTTCTCGGCCGCCATGTGGGTGCTGGGGATCGAACCCGGGTCCTCTGCAAGAGCGGTTGGCGCTCTTAACCACTAGGCTATCTCTCCAGCCCAAGCAGCCAGTCTCTTAACCATGGAACCATCTCTCCAGCCCCTTAAAAAAAGATACTTTCATTAAAAAATAAGTAAGTCTACAGAGTGAGTTCTAGGACAGCTGAGGCTACAGGGAAACCCTGTCTCAAAAAGACCAAAATAAATAAATAAATAAATAAATAAATAAATAAATAAATAAATAAAAATAAGTAAGTAAAGGGGCCTGAAGGATGGCTCCATGGTTAAGAGCACATATTGCAGAATATCTAAGTTGGTTACAGCACCTACGTGTAGTGGGGTCACAACTGCCTGTCATTCCAGCTCCAGAGGATAGAAGGCCTGTGACTTCCACAGGCACTCACAGTCACGTACACACACACACACACACACACACACACACACACACACACACACCAATCACTTCCCTCCAAGGAGCTCATAATCTAGTCAGAGAAATTCATGGGTAAATTCTCCTGGAGGAGAGGAGGTAAAGAGGACCCGGCAGTGCTGTCAGATTCAGCTGGAGGTCGAAGCCATCAGCCACGTGACTCCAGGAATGGATCCAGAACCACACAGAGAACTTTGTGGAGGAGGAGAGACTTGGACCCTCAGGTTTTTAATTACACTCTGATGCTTGGGAAAAGAACACCTTGCATAGGCTCATTGCAAAATGAGAGCAAAGCGAGAGACCACGAGGACAGCAGCCTTTCAGCAAGCGGGTGACCGCCATTGACAGGGTGTGCTTCTTCCAGGGTGGCTGGAATAGGGAAGGTGGCCCACAAAGTAGGAACGTGAACATTTGGGTAAAGGAGGAGAAGCACGCAGCTGCTTTCCTGAGTCACCCTGTGGTCAGCTCTGAGGGACGGTGGAGGCTGCACCAGCGTGCCGGAAATGATCCACCTTCTTCCTGTTCTTTCGGCTCGGAATGTTCCCACACAGCCAGCCTAAGGGAAACAGGGTGGAAGCTTAAATTAACTGCTATTTCCTGGGAATTCAGGCTTCTGCCTTTGATATAAATTCAAAACCTAATAGTTTATTTATTTTATTGATTTAGGAACCAAGACAATGGTGACTTCACTAGAAATATGTGTTTTTTTTCCCCTTTTCCTTTTTCTTCTTTAAAAACCCTGGGCAACTGACCTACTTTTTTATTCTCTTTGAACTCAACAGAGGCAGATCCTCTTCAAAGCTGGGTTGTAACATTAAGGTTCTTTACTTTATGTGGACCAGGGCGACTCACCCAGTTACTAAAAAAGAAGAGCTTCGAATGCCATGTTTGAAAGCGGCTTCATTCCCAGAGCTCTTTTGGAACTCTCTTCAAGCTCTCTTCCTTACCCTAAGTGCTTAAGCCATGGTGGTTAACAGGGAGAGTGGGACAAAGGAAATGTTGGCTGTTTTTCTATTAAATGGATTCGAGGAAGAGTTTAAGGAAGCAAAGGTTCGCCCAGTATCTTTACATGACTGGGGTTCCATGTTGGAGTGAAATGGGGAGGTTCCCTGATTTTATACAGCACAGGAAGAACACCAACCTAAGATTCAGGAGACCAGTTTATGCACAGCTTAATCATGGCTAAGCTGCATGCTTGATTTCAGTTCTTCATCTATAAAGGCCTCCTTCAGCTCTTTGGTGTTCTGGTAGCTTTGCAGTTTGGATGTGGGTTGAGGATGAAGGAGAATCTTACAGTGAACTCTGAATAGAATCATGCTCCTTCCCAAGCAGTCCTGATATTTCTGTACTGTACCACTTCTGGGGAGGTAGAGTTGGTTGAATACTTTGGGGTACACCAGTCTCTCCCAGTTTAATCACAGCTATTCCTGATGGCTGCTCTACCCTAAATCTCTTCTGAACTCTTGAGGCTGTAGGTTGAAATTTCACCATTAGAAGTTCAGTCAACTGAATGGTGAAGTTTCAGATGAAGAGGCCTGTTGACAGTGTTGGCTATGTGAAGGGGAGTTTATCAGACCACTTTGCAAAGAGGCAGCTGGATGAGAACTCAGCAAAGCAGGAGTTAGAGGATGAGATACTCAGGGACAAATTAGCCTGACTGGCATCTTGGTCAAAAGCCCACAGCAACCTCCTGGTTGTTTTGAGGCCTGTGGGCCCTGTTTGGATTCCTCAGGTAGGAAGTTTATCCCAATGTACCAGGTCTTCTCAGCCCCATTTCTAGGACCCTACTCTCTGGGCACAGCTGCCCCGGCCCCCTCTTCCAGCTCAGAGATGCCTAACTTACTGCTGGCAGCTGGAGGTGCCCTGTCTCTAATGCTAGGTTCTTTGAGAGAGCTATTACACATTTTAACAAATAACAGGAGCACCAAGGCAAGGACTTTTATAGCAATATGAACACTGCAATTTCAACCTTTTAGGGCAACCAATCTATGGAATCAAATCCAATGGGGAAGATGCAGAGTAGAGTTCCCACCGCTTTGCCTGGGAAGAACAATGCTCCATACAGTCTTGGTTGGGCTGGAAGTGCTCAGTGCTTGGTGATTCCATAAGCTAAATCCATGAATACGGAGGGCCCTGGAAATGACGTTTTCCACCCACTCACTCACTCACATGAGTATTACTAGCAGGGGGTGAAGGGAAGACCATGTGCTCTGTGCAGTGTAGGGAAATATTGGTTTCTATCAACACTTATGGAGGATATGCTTATGGAGGATATACTTCCTGAATGATTACATGGTGCTGTCCTTAGTGGTTACAAGGTGCTTTGCTGTGTGCTCTGAAGATGACTACAATTACCATTTATGCCCTCTCTGCTACTGTTGCTGCCATTAGCCCATTTTCACCTGTAAGGAAAGTGAAGATCAAAACATTATGATGAGTACTACTTATTGAGTGCTTATAAGGTGTTATACTGAGTAGTCTCCAGATTGCTACAGTTAATACTTAGGCCCTCTTTGGTATAGATGACATCATTAGCTCAATTTTGCCTGGGAGGAAACTGAAGCTTAAGGAGGCTTGAAGGCAGCAGCTTTGAAAGGTGAGAACAGGGTGTCACACCCATAGAACTTGGCCCAGAGCCATCATAGGCCGTATCCTTCTCTACTGCCTTTCTTTTTCCCCAAGAAAGCCAGCACTGGGCAGCAGCCCCAAACTCAATGTTTCCCATCAGCCATGTGGCCCCAACCTTCAACTTCAGTCTTCTGCCTTTCCTATGTTAATGATAGGAGCTGCCATATTTCTTTTTTTTTTTTCAAATAAAAAAATTGTTAGTTATTAAAAAAAAAGGAATGGGACACATACTCAGTTCCCCCCGTTCTGAGCCACAGTGCCTCTGGACACCAGGTAGGCAAGGTTGTGCTGTGGGGAAGGGATTTGTGTGGAGTTCTCCTCGTGAATCCTCATGAAAGTCTAGGGAGGTCACTGTTAATTACTGTCCCCATTTACTTGTTGAGAAACAGACTGAACATGGCACAGGGAGGTGCCCTGTGCCACAGATCCACGGTCCCAAACTGGGTTTCACTGATGAGTACCTGCTCTCCCTCCGCTTGGCCAGGCTGCCTGGACTCTGTTCTCCTAGGCTGCCCTTTCTTTTTTTTTCTTTTATTTGTTTATTTTTTTAAGGGATTCTACAATATAATAGCACAGTTGTTTTCAGATAACATTGACGTTACTCAGTTTGCCATACAATTAGGTAATTGGTGCATTTTTTTTGAAGTGAGCCAAATTATTAAGCATAAGCAATGAATGTAAGTAACATTCATGTAAAACCAATTTGCAAGTGTCTATGTCCAAATTTTGAACAACCCAAGGTTCCCACAGTCCAGTTGGAGAAGCTTGCGTGCACAAGCATGTTGATCAAATAGGAGTCCAGTCTATATTGCTGCAGTCTCACGATTCACCCCAATCTCTCTGCAGCCCTTACATTCTACCATGCCTCCTCTTCTACAAGTTGTTCCCTAGGCTTTGGAAAAGGGGCACAAGTGGGTGAGAAGCAAAACAGTCTATTTTCTCTGGAGATGTCATTTTGGACTCTAGTCTGTTCAGATTGTTCCCCTTCATGGGTTGACAGCTTATCCAGGGATACCTTTTTAATCCTACTAACAAAGCACAAACAATTAGATGTACAGGCTTTTAAGCAGTACTAATTATTATGGCAAGCTAAGCTGTGAGCATAGACACAGATGCTTGGATGGTATTCTAATCCACAAACTGTGGTTTCTCTATAAAGGGTGACAAGTTCTTATTGTGGCTTATAACATCTCCTAACCACTAGAGGACATAAGCTTGTGGCATCCACTGTGAATTATTCCTCCAAGGAGAGAGCTAATAGCCAATTAGATTTGGGATATATATGTAGACACATGGCTGCCACTGTTGCACAGTATCTCTAGGGAGTTAAGGTGTAGCTGATACTGACAGAGGAGTCTTGCTTGTCTCAAGGAGACCAATATTTTGCTGTATTGCTTTAGTGGCCTTTGGTAACACTCTCTGGCATTTCAGAGGCCAATTGTACATTAGCAAGTGACATCTCAAAACATTTTTTCATGCTTACACCAGGTCTTTGACAACATATATCCCACTTATAGGCAAAAGGCCTTTATAATTTGGGGGGCTTGGATCCCCTAGCCAACATCTCCTAGGCAGAATAATTCATTGCTGATACCAGAGCTTTCCTGTATTAATATATTTTGCTTAATTACACAGCTTATAAAGACTTTGCTATTGAATTTGGCTCTAAATAGAGAATTATCCTTTCACAGTTCCTATGTCTATCAGTCAATTAAAAAAGGTAGTTATACCTGTTTTATAAGAAATTACCACTATAACAGTTGGAGGAGCCGCCATATTTCTACTAAGCCATTCTAAACACCTCAAAAGTTCACTGAATGCAACACCAGCTATGGTAAGGAATTGGAATAATGCTTGTTCTGGGAATTTAATTGCTGGATATGGCATGGCAAAGTTGGAGTGGCCATAGAAAGGAAGGAAGTGTAGGCTTGGAAGGAAGACGTTTAGGGTACTTCCATGTCTTTCCAGGAGGTGGAGGGCACTACATGCCATGGAAGGGCACAAAACTTGTACCAGGCTTTGACCTGTTAACACATGTAGGCTCAGAAAAAGGCCTTGGCTACAGTTATTATAGCATATGTTTCCATGGGAAAATAAAAGCAAGGAACAGTACTATTTAGAGTGAGCTGATTTGAATAATACCCAGGGGCTTGGGTTCAAGGATATAGACTTTCATTTTTATTTATTATTTTTCTTTTTTTTAGTGTGTATTAGTGTATTGTCTGCATGTATGTAAGTGCATGCATGTTGCGCAATGCCGGCAGAGGCCAGATCTCCTGGAACTGGAGTTTATAGATGGTTATTAGCCACAATTTGGGTGGTAGGAACTAAATTTGGGTGCTCTGCAAGAACAGCTAATGCCCTTAACTGCTGAGCTGTCTCTCTAGACCCCAAGGATGTGGACTCTTGATGCCTAGCCCAGGGATGACATTGGCAGGAGGCACATTGGCATAGTGGTGTGTATTATGATTTGAATCTGATATGTTGGTGCAGGTTTGTGTTTTTTTTTAAGACAGAGTCTCACTTAGAACTTGCTACACAAACTACGCTGGTCTCAAATTGACAGTGATGTTCCTATCTCTGCTTCTTGAGTGGTGAGATGAAAGATATTTACCACCATGCATAGTCTTTGGCTCACTTTGAATGTTTGGTCCCAGGTTATGGTGCTATTTTGAGGACTGTAGGGGATGGGACCTGACTGGTGGAAGCAGATCAGCAGGGGTGTGCCTTTAAAGGTTTTTATCCATTTCAGGGTCTGGCCAGTGTTCTCTGCTTCATGGGCTGCTGTTCTTTTGAGCTATCTTCCACCACACATTTCCACTGCCAGGGACCAAGTCACCTTGTTATGGCTTTTCTGTTAGGATTAACTGAAATTTCTAAAACCATGAGCCAAAGTAAATCCTCCTTTCTTTGTTTGGTTAGGCATTTTGTCATGACAATGAGAACAATAACTAATGCAGAAAATTGCTACCAGAGAAGTGGGGTCCTTGCTGTGATTAAACCCAACCATGTGGCCTTTGAAACTGTTTTGCAGGGGGGAATGTGGAAGACTTGGGACATGTTGGGTTTAAAGAAATCCTTGAATACTATGTCCTGGATAGCTTTAGTTGTCCACTTGACACACCTGGGTTGAGGGAGCCTCAAATGGGGAATTGCCTCCATTGGACTGGCCTGTGGCCATGTCTGTGGGGCATCTTATTGATTGTTGAGTGATGTGGAAGGGTCCAGTCCACTGTGGGCAGTGTTGATGTATATTGTATAAGAAAGAAGGTTGAACATTGGCCAGAGGAGCAAGCCAGTAAGCAGCATTTCTCCATGACCTGCTTCCAGGTTTCTGCCCTGAGTTCCTACCTTAGTCTCTGTAAGTGATGAACTGTGACCCAGGAGATGTAAGACGAATACACTCTTTCCTCCCCAAGTTGGTTTTGGTCAGGACATTTTGTCATAACAGTGGAAAGCAAACATGCTCTGAGTCTCTTAATTGGTGATTTAACTGGGATTTTCAAAGACCAGAATGCCAATAGATATGGAGACAGCAAAGACTGTCTTCATGAGATTTAAGATGGGGGTAAGGAAGGACTCTATTGGGAGCTAGACTAGAAACTGTTCATGCCACATTCTCGCTAAGAATTTACTTATGTCCTGAAAGTGAATGAGGCCAAATTTAAAAGTAGTAGACAAATTTATTCAGCAGAAGAAATTTCAAGAGAGCAGAGCATTCAGATCATAGTACAGTTTTGCATGTTGCTTTTATCCAGGTTTACAGTAAGAATCAGAAACAAAAGTTATGCCACAAATATGTGAAAATGCAGAGTTTGGGAGCATGAGTATGTATGCAGCTGTGGAAAAAGTAAGCGCAGACAGTGTTATTAAAGATGGGCTGTGAACTTCGCACTGGGATAATAGGGATGGTATTTTGAGGGAAGAGTGCCCTCTCATTGAAAGCTCTTGGTATAAAAATGAAATTTATTTGGAAGACTTTCCTTTGAAAACTGTGTACTTAAAGAGCCAATGTTCCTGGGATAGATCCAGCTAGCAAAGTATTTTGCCAGGTTAAGCCACACAGTACTCAGAAGCCACTGTAGCCAAGGTTCAAGGGAATCTGGTGACCCCTGGAATTGCGGTGCTGGTTTGGGGGGCATACAGGATGCAAGAGTTATAAGGTCATCAAAAGCCTGCACCAAGATTCCAAAGAAAAGTCTATGAGGTCAGGCAATGCATACCAGGGTCAGATTCACACAAGTCAGAGTCCCCAGTGGACTACGTGTGAAGCTGTGAATGTGAAGTCTCAGTTGCAATGAAGATCCTAGGAGATGGAACTGTCAGGAGCAAGGAACATCTGTGAAGAAAGGCTGAAGGGGAGCTAGCCTGAGAGAGCAGTCACGCATAATGCCAGTAGCAGGGCCACAGCATCTGGGACTTCCAAGGCTAGTGGAGATCGTATCCTGTTACTGGAGATCCTGGATGTTGGACAGGAAACTACAGGATTTAATGTTTTCCCTGCTAAGTTATAGTCTTGCTTTGGTCCAGTCTTCTTTGCTCTCCTCCTGTTTATCTTTTGGAACAGGAATGTCTTCTCTGTGCCTTTGCCTCTTTGCCTATCAGAAGAATGTAACTTTCTTTTTCTATTTCACAGCTCATAGCTAAGATTTTTCCATGAGTCTCAGGAGAGAATTTCAACTTTGCACTTGAATGTTTTGGCTTGATTCTGAAATGTCTTATCTTGTGATGCTATGTTGAAAGCTGAGGAGCATTTAGAATGATGGGGTCTGGCTGGTGGAAAGAGATCCGTAAGGGTGGACCTTTGAAGGATTTGTCCATCCCTGATTCCAGTCAGTGGTTTCTTCTTCCTGGGCTAGTATTTTGTGGGCTGTCCTCTGCCACATGTGCTGAGCTGCTTCATACATGATAAACTTATAGACAGCTGTCAGTGAACCTATTAGTTTTATCCCAGTGTCACCACAAACACATTAGTGATGTGGACTATTGCTGTGAACAGTTCACAGACCATGGTGAAATGCTGCTGAGTGGCTTGCTCCTCTGGCCTATGCAGTAACCAGTATTCCTTCATGGTCTGTGCTTCAGCTCCTGCTTCCAGGTTCTTTCCTTGAGTTCCTCCCTTGCCTTCCTTTGATAATGGACTGTAAACTGTAATCTGAATAAACCCTTTCCTCCCAAGTTGGTTTGGTCAGTGTTTTTGTCACAGCAGCAGAAAGCTAACTCAGATGTTCATAGGACAGAGAAAAAGATATTGTTGCATCTAGTGTTTACATGTTACTCCTTAACACTCAGTGTACACTCAGTGATGATACATTCTGCTCTCTGACCTATTCTGTCCTTTTGAAGGTTCATCTCCATCCTTCAGTGTTACTGATGTAAGTCTGGAAGAGTTGGAGAGGGTTGGTATTTCTCTCAATGCTACATGTTTGATTCATACACAGCGGTGGCCTTGTTATAATGAAGACTGGTGACATCACAGTTGTCACAATATACAGCAAAACACCACTCATGTGTTTGTGGTAACACTGGGGTAACAAATCTATTATTGTCAATTGTATGTAAGTGTAGTGCCTACAACTGTGTATAGTGCATATTATTTGATAATGGCAATAAGTGATCACTGAAACAGTAATAAGCTGTTTATGTGTTTGTCATACTGTACTTTTCATTATCATTTAAAAAAATTTTTTTTAAATTTATTTTTCTTTGTGTATGAGTGTACTGTCTGCATGTAGGTCTGTGCACCCGTGTCGTGCAATGCCGCGGAAGTCAGAAGAGGGCGTCGGATTCCCCTGGAACTGGAGTTCTCCTGGAATTGGAGCTTCAGACGGTTCTCATCCGCCATGTGGGTGCTGGGGATCGAACCCGGGTCCTCTGTAAGAGCGGTCGGCGCTCTTAACCGCTAGGCCATCTCTCCAGCCCCTCGTTATCATTTTAAAGTGTGCTGCTTATTAAAGAACTGCTTACTATAATACAGTGTGCTCTGTTACACTGGCAACATTTTCAAACATTACATATTTACTGAAGCTCTTATTATTTTTCAAAATATTATTACATTTCATGTATTCATTGTATGATCTGCTGTTTATGTATGTATGTGCATGCATGCATATACATGTATGTGCAGGCATACCATAGAGAACATGTGGAGGTTATGTATGCAAATATGTTCAGGCATACCACAGAGAACATATGGAAGTCATGTATGTATGGATGCATGAATATGCAGGCATACCACAGAGAACATGTGGAAGTCAGAGAACAACTTTCAGGAGTCAGTTCTCTTCTTCCACCATCTGGGTCCTAGGGATGAGACTCAGATCGTCAGACTAGAGGCAGGTGCTTTTACCCACCGTGCCATCTCCCTAGCCCTTTATTGCATCTCTTCATTAGCTCATTTTCTCTTATGCTGTACTTAATGCATGTTATTTTTTCATCATGTTCCTATTCTATTTTTCCTATAGTCACGATGAATAGAACAATATGAGATATTCATATATACCTATTCATAAACATGCATAGGTATATTTACACACATACATGTATATATGCACACAACATATAGCCTAGATGTGTACTTACCATATGGGTAAGTACACTCTATCATGTTTGTATAATAGCAGTCGCTAATGGATGCATTTCTCACATTGTTTTCTCTTCCCGTTTTCTGTCCACCTTTTTGTCTCCTTGCTATTTACTCCCTTAGCCCTTTCTCAGCCACCTTCATAATCCAGTCCTTTCTAGAAGTTTCTGCTACTCAGGGGTCTCCACACCCTGCCCCAGTGACTGATCATTCAAGCTCAATATCCATATTTCCTTTCCTAAAAGAGAAGCTTTTGTCAGTCCTATCATCACAGAGGTCTTCCTCTGCTGACTGTATCCAGCTGTTCATATCGTCTTAGCTAATCTCATTTTTCTGGACATAAATTAATATTATCATCCCTTGTATCCCACAGTGTTGTTGGTCTGTTTGTTGTGATTCAATTTTCCCTATGTTTTGTGATAATTTCCTTGGTGCGGGGCCAAGGCAAACATATAAACTGGGAAAACTGCTCCTTCCCCTGTGGGTCTGGTAGTGGAGTATACACTGGGTGCCATGGGCCTAGATAAGAATCCAAATGGACCTAGCACTTTGTATCTTCTTTGGGGCATGATATGACCCTTGTTCACAAACACAAGATGGGAGTAGCTCAGAGACTGTCACTCTTAGAGGGTGTCAGGTGAAGGCCAGTCTCCCACTGGCCAGCATGATGTTCGCTGAGATTCCATGAGCTTGGGCCATAGGAACATAGGGTCTTCAGATGTCGGCCATGCACATCAGGCAGAGGGTGAGCCTGGGGTTCTGGTTTGCTTGCCTCTCATCTCCAACCCTTTGAGTCAAACCTTACCGATACTCCAGTCCAAATGCATTCTGCCCATGGTTGCCTCCGTACCGCAGCATCCGAACACTATCGGCATTGTGGCAGGTGTCATTTACACTAATGCTAATTCGAAGGCACACTGCCACACCCTCTGGGTCGTGTATGAGGCAGGAGCTAGGACCCACACTTTGCTCCTCTGGTGGTCTCTCTGGTATTCTTCTCTTGTTCCATCTAATGTGCTGACACTGAGCTCTGCCGTTTGGTTTTCAGCCATGTCTAATGAGAGATGGGCACTCCTGCTGTGACGAAACCTATGGCCCCTTGCTTGCTTTCCACCGAGGTGGCACTGTCAGAAGGCAGGTATTCAGGAAATACTCCAAGAGAGCAGGAGATCACATACCAGGAACTAGGTAATTATGGCTCCAAAGTTCAAGAGGAGATATGGTTTGAAGATATGGGTTTCCATTTATACTATAAAATTCCAATTTTAAGTCTAACATGGACAGAAAATGAGCTAACATTTACATTTTTTGTATACTCAGGGAAGATTTGCATTTATGATCATCTTCAGGGAAGCACTCGTAACAGCTTTGAGAGTTATTGGAAGCTGGTGCTCAGGGCAGCATGTGAACAACGCTGCATGATATGAGATGATGTCAACAGCATTAAATACAGCAGCAAGTTCTAGGGAACTGCAGAGAAAGAAACTCTCTACTGTTTTCGTGCAAATATGTTTCAAAGAAACATAGCATTGTGAATAAATAATAGCCCTGATACCTGTTTCTTCAGATGGGATATATACAATTAGCCAGAAATGGCACATTTGATAAACACATGAGGAGAGATTTTGGGGCCTGGGAAAGAAGAGAGGCTGCTTGAACTCTTTGAAGATTTTTCTACAGCATGCTGATTGGGCAATAAAAGAACACCCTCTTGCAGTTTAGATTTGAAACGTTTCCCACAGGCTCAAATGTTTAACTCTTATTCCCAGCTGGTAGACTATTTGGAAGGCTGTGGTACCTTGAGGAGGTGGGGCTTAGTTGGCAGAAGTGGGCATGAGGGGTGATATACTGGCTCCTGGTGCTGTCATTCTCTGCTTTCCAGTCTGCTGTGATGTAAACAGTGTCACACAAGCTTGGCTGCCATGAACTGAGCTTGTCTTCCAGGCCTTTTCCATCCCTGAAGTATTAGAAACCTCTAAATTCATGAACAAGACTAAACCTTTCCTCCTTTGAGTTAGTGCTTTCAGGAATTCTGTCGCTCTGGTGAAAAACTAATTAACTAACACACACACATACACAGACATTATATATAGATAAATATATAATATAAAGAATAAATGTATATGGAAAATATATACACCCTTATTCAAAGCCAGGAGTTGGCAAACTATCGACTGTATCTATCTAGGCCAAATGTGGCCACTCCTATTTCTTCAGACATTTTCTGTGGCTGCTTTCTGTGATAAAACCAGAGTTGAGTGCTGGCTGATATCAGCGGCTTCTAGTTCCTCTTCTACATGGGGGGTCAGCTGGGGTTGGGGCTGTCTAGGACAGGTATGGCAAGCTTAGGTCAGTACCCAAGTATGCCCAAGTTCTTTATGCTTCTCTTTGGAGGGCACTTTTGGGTCCTGTGGTATGCAAGATCAAATATATACATGCATACATACATACATACATACACACTATACATATATATATATATATATATATATATATATATGTATAATTAGAGAAATTGCTTTCTGCTTTTATTCTGAGCCTTAAGTATAAAACACTGGATTTATGAACTTTCCATTTTGGAACAATTTTTAGCTTACAGTAAGCACTGTATTGACAGGACTAACAATATCTATATAGTTTTCACTCAGAGTCCCATTTCGAGTTGTACTAATGGTCCCAGTAATGTTCTTTATAACTAAAGGGGTCACTCCAGGGCTCCCTGGTACACACAGCTCTTATGGCTCTCTACATACCTTCAATCTGGAGTAATCTTTAATAACTCTGGAGTTTTTATTTTCAAATGATTGTAGATTTACAGGGAGTCGCAGTGATAAGTCCGAGTGGTCTCACACAACCTTGGCCCAGCTTCCTCCTTGTATTAATTATTTTCTCATTGTTGTGACAAAATCAATATAAGGAAGGAAAAGTTGATATTGGCTCATAGCTCTAGGGTACAGTCCGTCATGGCGGTGAAGTCCTGGTGGCAGGAGCTTGAGGCAGCTGGTCATCCTGCCTCTGCAGTTGGGGAGCAAAGAGAGATGAGTGCTTCTGTTTAGCTGGCTTTCTCCTTTTCTTTCTTTACTTATTTTTTTAAAAGGTTTTATTTTTAATTGTGTGTATATCTGCGTGGGGGTATGTACAAATGAGTGCAGGTGTCCGTGGAGGCCAGAGGTGTGAGATTCCCCTTGAGCTGGAGTTGCATGTAGTTGTGAGCTACCCCACATGGGTGCTGGGAACCAAACTTGATCCTCTGGAAGCTCAGGAAGTACTCTTAACTGCTGAGCAGCCCTAGGCTTTCTTCTTTTCAATAGAAATTCTTCCCACAGAAATTTGCTTCCCTCATTCAGAGTGGGTCTTTCCATTTCAATTAACCTACTCTAGAAAAATTCCTCATAGTTATGCCCAGAGTTTTTGGGTTTTTTTTTCCTCCAAGGTGGTTACAAATCCCATCAAGTTGATAACCAATATAAATTATGGCAAGTCTATCTCTTATCAGCTTGACACATGAACACATTATTTTTAAACCATAACATTTTGCCCTCATCCTCACAGGCTCATGGCCATCTCAATGCATTTAGTTTAATTTCAAATGTCCTTATAGTCTTAAGTTTCAATGCAATTTAAAAAAGTCCAAGACCAAGTCTTCTGAGATTTAAAGTAATCTCTTAACTGTAAAGCCCTATAACATCATGAAACAAATTGCATACTTCCAATGTACAATGACCCAGAATAAACATTCCCTTTTCAATAAAGAGGAATGGGGGCAGTTCAAGGAAAAATTGGACCAAAACAAGATTGTAACCTATCAGGGCAAAATACCAAATCAAGCAGTTCCATGTCTCACATATGGAACCCATGATGGAATGGCCTAGGCTTCAAAGGCGCCTCTGTTTCTGTAGCCTGCAATACCATAGCCTGTGTTTGGGTCAGCTCTGTTCTGTACATTCTAGTGAACATCCCATAGTCCTGGGGGGGGGTCATTACTTCAACTTAGGTTTCATCCTCACAGCTTTTCAAAATAGCCTTTCAGAGATTTTTGCTGGGACTCTGATACTACCATATATTACCTGGTCTTAGTGTCTTTCTGAAACTATGGACCATTATTCCAAGACCTTCATTCTTGCATCTTTCAGGCCTACATATCTGTGCCACAAGGTCAATGATGCTAAGATGTGCTGCCAGGTCAACAGTGTAGTCTGGGACCCTTGGCCTTCAGTTGCACCAACTTCTATATGCCAACCTAGAGGAAACACTTGCTTAGGCAGTTTCATTCAACCTTGGAACCCCCTTCTGTGGCATTCTAAATTTAGGTCTCTCTTTTCAAGAGAATTTTCATTTTCAAAAGATGGAGCCTTAACTGTCTTTCAGGCCACTTCTCTGTTGTTCCAGTGCATCTTCCATGACAATCTCCTAAAGAATCATGCTTATTTAAAAGATGTTTGTCTGTCTGTAACTTTAAACTACCTCACATTCTGGGGAAGAAATTCCCCAGATTTCACAGTTTTCACATCTTTCTGCTCTATTTTTTGCTCTTTCTCACTATAGATCTGGATAAGAGCAGCAAGCAGGAATCATGACATAACCTGAATGCTTTCCTGACCTGAAATTTCTTTTACTAAACAAATTAGATCATGACTTTTAACTTGTAAAAATTCTCAGAGTATGCCCTGGATTCAGCCAGATTCTCTGGCAAAATGTAGAATGAATGGCCTCTGACCAAGCTCCTTGCTCATTCCTCTCTGAAATACTGTGAGTTGAGACTCTGCCCTCTGCCTTCCTCTTGGCATATGGCTCTATTCCTGACTAGCATGGGCCATTAAGGTCCTGACAGAATTCTAGGGCTTCTCTAGGCCAAAGTTCTAAGCTCTTCCACATTCCTTCCACAAACCAGTTCTGAAGGCCAAGGAACTACTTGTCAAGTTCATCACAGCAAAGCCCTACTTCTTGGTACTGATTTTCTGTATTAGTAATTTTTCTCATTGCTGTTACAAAACCAGCTTAAGCGACAATAGTTCTAGGGTACGGCCTATTACGGCAGAGAAGTCGTGGTGGAAGGAGCATAGGGCAACTGCTCACATGTTGTTGGCTTACTCCCTGTAGTGAGGTTCCCACCTCCCAGGTCACCAGCCTCATGGCCTAGGTTTGACAGTCATGCCCAACTGTGGCTCGACTGCCTGGGGGTGCAAGGAGGGAAGTTGGAGGGAGTAGAGTTGTCCCCAAGACAGTGGTAAATTCGAACAGGTCTGAAGAAAGAGATCTGGGAGTTGCATCAGTGAGCAAAACTCATTTATTGCAGGGGTTTAAGAAGTTATATATTTTTTGTTGGGCTCTTTGACCAGGAGGTGGGTGGGACAGAGGAGAAGCATATGCACATTCTGCAATGGCTAAGTTTTATGGCATGAACCCCCCCCAGATAAGTGACTCCAGAGGACAGAGTGGACATGGCTAGGGAGGAATGAGACTTAGGAATGCTACTCTTCAAGCTACATTCCCCTGGGGGTTGGGCTGTAGATGCCTGATATCTGAAATGACTGGTGGGAGTGGCTCTCTTCTCCTGCAGGCCTCCTAGGTTTTCAGGGGTGAAATCTACTAGAAGGTGGGGTGGGGGGAAGAAGCCAGCTCTTTTATACTCAGCCATAATGGATTCATCTGGCCCCACAACATCATGTCCCCAGTCAGGAAGCTGGGGGAGTTGAATACTCCTGTGGCTAGCTCTTTCCTGTTTATGCAGTCTAGGACAGCACTTCATGGAGAGTGCTACCATATTTAGGGTGGGTCTTTCCACCCCAATTCACCTGACTAGAAAATCCCTGGGGTGTGACTAGAGATAGTCCATACAAGCTATCACACCTCTGGAACAGTTAGGGTTCTCCAGAAAACAGAGACAATAAAACATGCATACCTTCTCTCTCTCTCTCTCTCTCTCTCTCTCTCTCTCACACACACACACACACACACACACACTCACACACACACACACTCACACACACACACACACACACACACACACAATCTTATCTTTTTGCTGCTATGACAAAATACCTGACATAAACAACATTAAAAAGAAGATTCATTTTGACTCATGGTGTCAGTCCATGGTCATTTGGCTCCACTGCAATGGGCTTGTGGTGAGGTAGAACATTATGGTGGCTAGAGGGTATGAAGGGGAGGATATTCACCTCATGGTGGTCAAGAGGCCAAGAGACAGACAGGAAGAGGCTGGGGAAAAGACATACCCTCTGGAGGCATACTCCAGGGATACCTTCTCTACTTAAGCCCGCCTTTCAGTATTTTCTGTTTTTTTTTTTATTTATTTTTTTTTATTATTTATCTTTGTATGTGTATGAATGTACTGTCTGCATGCAGGTCTGTGCACCCGTGTCGTGCAACGCCGCGGAGGTCAGAAGAGGGTCTCGGTTTCCCCTGGAACTGGAGTTCTCCTGGAATTGGAGTTACAGACGGTTCTTAGCCGCCATGTGGTGCTGGGGATCGAACCCGGGTCGTCTGCAAGAGCGTCGGTTCTGTTTCCAGCATCTCTCAGTGTCCCATTCTTTCATGGCCCATTGGTTGGCTTTCTTCAGCAAAGTGGCAGGATACAAAATTAACCTTAAAAAATCAATGGCCTTTCTTTACACTAACAATAAGCAACTGCAGAAAGAATTCAAAGAGACCTTCCCACTCACAATAGCCTCAAAAACAATAAAATACCTAGGAATAAACCTAACCAAAGACACCAAAGACCTCTGCAACAAAAATTTTAAACCCTTAAAGAAAGAAATTGAAGAAGACCTCAGAAGATGGAAAAACCTCCCATGCTCATGGATTGGCTTTCATCTTTCTTCAAAGTTTTTTCTTTAATTTTATTTATTTCTATATGTGTATCAATGTACTGTCTGTATGCAGGTCCGTGCACCCATGTCGTGCAATGCCGTGGAGGTCAGAAGAGGGTGTCGGATTCCCCTGGAACTGGAGTTCTCCTGGAATTGGAGTTTCAGACGGTTCTTGGCCGCCATGTGAGTGCTGGGGATTGAACCCGGGTCCTCTGTAAGAGCGGTCGGTGCTGTTAACCACTAGGCCATCTCTCCAGCCCCGGCTTTCATCTTTCTAACATGCTTGTGGTACTCTCAGTCTTCGACATCCATACTCTCCCCACTTCCTCCCTCCTCTGACCTCCAGGCTCCTGTTATGTCAGATGAGGCTCTTCTGTTCCTTCCTCGGCTATTAGAGCACCATTTTCCATAGTCACCTTTCTTGAGAAGTGAGAGGTGTGGATCAAGATGCACTTTCTTCTTCAACAAGAATTATTTCATAAAGATGACCTCCAGTACACATCAGAAATGATCGCATGTCATAGGCCATAGCCACTCAGGGATAGTTTAGTAAACCATTTTAAGCCTTTGATCAAGTAAATTAAATGACAAATAATAATACTGGAAATTCAAATGGCATATAAATAATTTTGATCTTAATAGATGTTATTGAACTTTGGGCCTCAAAGTCCTTTTTAATCACACTTTTGTGAGACAGAGGTTTTTTTTGTTTTTTTTTTTAAGTTTACTTTTATCATCTACAATTCCAAATTTTGCCCCCCCCCCATTTTTAGAGTTAACATCCAGTTTTCAATTAAGGTATTACATTCCTTCAAATTTAAAAAAGTCTTTATATTGCTTATCATTTAAGCCAAAATAACGCCTTTAGCCTCCTTGAGCAACATGAGCACTGGTTCTCCTTGCTCCTTGTCTCTTTCTGCTTTTTGTTGATTTAATTTGTTTGTCTTATTTCATCAAATTTGCAACCACACTTCACACAAATTATTTAATTTGCTTTTGTTTGGTCTCAATGCTTATCCCTGCATTTTTGAGTTTCCCATCTCTCAACCATTTTCCTATTATTGAATCCAGTGGCCTGGAGAATGTTTTAAGTAATATTTTCAGGAAGAGAATGCAAATATACTTTCTAAACTGAGAATATGTAAAAACTGATTTTCTTTTGTCTTTATGCATAAAATAATTGGGTCATATCCTTCTTCCTGAATACCCAATTTTCCCCCTTTCTGTTTGGAGATTGTTATCTGGTTTATCCTTTAAAACACTGATTGATTTTCTACGGTACTCAGTCAGATGTGGAACGTAGCTTAGCTCTTATGGATCTTCATGCAATTTCAACTTGTTTTACCTAAAACTGGTGAATTCCTCTCATGTTTTTATTATTGCATACATGAGACATATTTTCTATCTGTTCCCTACAGTGAGCTGTCTTTATAGGATGACTTTTTATCTGAGAGCTGAGCACTTTTGCTTGTTACATGAAAGAATAGTTTTGGGAAAACTATATAGTTACTCAAAAATCCACTTAACAAATACACTTGAATATAGCTACTACAGGCACTGCTCTAAGTACTGGGGATATATTAATTAATAGAAATGTAAAAAAACTTTTTGTTCCTTGAGCTTATCTTCTAGTACCAGAAATGGATAATAAAACAAAATCAAATAGATAAAACACAATCATTCCTTAGTGCTTGCAGTCAGTTCTATGACTCCTTCTAGATGCCAAAATTCACAGATGTTCAAATTCCTTATATTCAACGGTATAGTGTTTGCATATAACCTATATAAATCTTCCATATGGTTTAAATCACATCTAGATTACATGTATAGCTAATGTAAATGTGTGCATAGAACTTATACTGCATTGTTTAGGAAATAATGACAAGAAAAATGTCTGTTTATGTTCAGTACAGCAATATTTGCCAAATATGTTTCCTCCTTTATTTTGTGTGTATGTGAGCGTGATGTATGAGGTATGTACGTGTGAACATACCTGTATATGAATGGACATCAGCAGTCCTGTTCTAACCAGCTCCACATTATCTTTGTAAGGGCTCTAGTGAGCTGAAGTTAGGCTGGTAGCCAGCAAGCCTGGGTGATTTTCCTGTCTCTGCCCTCCCACAACACTATGGTTACAGACACACGCACAGACTTACCTGCATTTTTCCCATATAAGTGTTGATATTTGAACTTCTGTCCTCATCCTTGTACAGCAAGCACTCTTACCCACCGAGCCACCTGTGCAGCTCCCTTTTCAAATATTTTTAATGTGTGGTTGATTGGTTCCATGGTCATTGAACTCATGAGTGTGGAAGGCCAGCTGCATGTAGCATAATAAATAGCAATGGAGAAAACAAAGGAAACACAAAGAGGAAGATCAGCAGGATGTGTTGGAAGACGTTGAAAGTTTTCTAATGTTCCAGAGAGCAGGCAGTATTTGAATAAAGATATGAAGTAAGTGAGAGATGAAGTGTTGGGTAATCATGGGAAAGAGAGAAGAAAGAAAGGCAGCCCTAGATTGTGCAAATGCCCTAGGCTGATGCTCCAGATCACTAAGAATGCAAGAGATGGGGGCTGGAGAGATGGCTCCAAGGTTAAGAGACTAGCTGCTCTTGCTGAGGACTCGGGTTGGGTCCAGGAAGTACTGTAGTGTTTAGAAAACTTCCTGTTTGCCTGGACAGAAGGGTTAGCAGTATACACTGTGCAAAATGGTCAGATTTTAGGTACATTTTGTTTTATTTTTATTTTTTTATTTTTATTGATGCTTTGTGTATTTCATACATCATTTTCCAATTCAGTTCAGGCATATATCCCCTTCCCTTCCCCCCACCCCACTCCTACCCATCCCAGATCATGCATTCTGCCATAACTTTTCTGCATCTTTCTCTGTTTTTTTGTTTTGTTTTGTTTTGTTTTCATTTTTTTAAACAATAAGTGATAATTTGTGAGTACAAGCATCCTTCATGTAAAACCGATTTGCAAGCAGTACATTTTGAAGGCAGAAGAGGGTTCTGACAGTTGGATATGGTGTGTGGAATAAAGAATGACAGAAAACTGCCTGTAAGGCTTTGAGACTGAGCAGTGGAAAGGAGCTGTTACTGACGGACATGAAGGGGAGGTATGAGGTGCTTGGTTAGCAGGAATCTGAGGCTTCAATTTAGTCATGTTGAGTTTGAGATGGACAAAAGAATCTGGAGCTCCATTCTCGATGTACGGAGTCATAGATACCTCATTAAATACTCAAAGTTCAATTCTGTTTCATATATGCTTTATGTACATAGTCTGGAGATAATTAGATGCAATATTTTCAGGGCATCTGCACTTTGGATATGATCTGTCATGTGAGGTCAGATATGGAATTGTTCACGATGGGAACATGTTGGCTTCAAAAAGTTTTGAATTTTTATGTGTTTCACATTTGGGATTTTTTTGATTTTTTTTTTTTTTTTTTAGTCTTTTTGAGACAGGGTCTCCCTATAACCCCAGCTGTCCTGGAACTCACACCATAGACCAGGCTGGCCTTGAACTCACAAAGATTCGCCTGCCTCTGCCTCTGCCTCCTGAGTGTTAGAATTAAAGGCCTGTGCCACCACGCCCAGCTCACCTTTGGGATTTTTTTAAGTTAAAGATGTTCAGTTGTGGCTGGGTGAGGCAGGTGGATCTCTGTAAGTTCAAGACCAGGCTGATCTATAAACTGACTTCCAGGCAGCTGGGGCTAAAGGGACACCCTGTCTCAACCAGGCCAAAATAAAAAGATGTTCAATTATATAACAATATAATCTGGGAAGTTAGATCCCTTTGTTATGTTGTTGTATTAAATTTTTAAGTTATTTTTTTTAATGTGTGTGAGTATATTGCCTGGATGTATTCAAGTTTACCCATGTCATGCAATGTCTGCAGAGTTCAAAAGAGGGTGTCAGACCTCCTGGAACTGGAGTTATAGATGATTGTTAACCTCCATGTGGATGCTGGGAATTGAAACCTGGTCCTCTGCAGCCAGTGCTCTTAATCACTGAGCCATCTCTCCAGTATGCCCCACCCCCTACCTCTTTGTCATACTGTATTGGGTAGAATTAAACCATAGATTTGTCTTGAGCACAGCAAGGTGACACACTGAGGTTACCATAGGTGTGTCCAATGTTTAAAGTCATGGATAGGAACTCAGTACAGAGGAAACTAACGATATGGTTGGGAGAAAAATGGGGCAACTCTGAGAAAGGATAAAATTCCATGTGCAGGTGGAGACATTATGCTGAGCACGGGGCACAACCAAGCCATGGATAGTGACAGGAAAGAAGGTGGAGAGATTGTTCTGGTTGGATGTGTATATCTTGGAGGAGCTGGGGACTGCCTGAATTCTTTCCACTTCAATGACATCAGGGAGACAAGGCACAAGATGAGAGAGAACTGGATGAGGAGGTCTTGGAAGCTTCTTTTTCTTTTCCGCTGTACAGAAGCTCTTGAGTTTAATGAGGTCCCACTTGTCAATTGTTGACTTATTTCTTGCACAGCTGCTGTCTGATTTATAAGGTTTTTTCCTATGCCTATGTATTGTAGGTTTTTGCCAATGTTTTCTTCAATACCTTCAGAGTTTTGGGTTTCTGGTTGAGGTCTTTGATCCATTTGGAGTTGATTTTTGTAAAGGGTGAGAGGTAGGGGTTTAATTTTGTTCTTCTACAAGTGGTAATCCAGTTTTGGCAACACCATTTGCTGAGGATGCCATCTTTCTTCCATTGAGTCTTCTTGGCCCCATTGTTGAATGTGAGGTGGCTGAAATTGTATGTGATCAGGTTTGGATCTTCAGTTTTGTTTCATTGGTCTAGTGGTCTGTTTTTGTGCCAGTACCAGGCTGTTTTTATGACTATAGCCCTGTAATATAGTTTGAAGTCTGGTATATTGATCCCCCCTGGATTGCTCTTTTTGCTCAGGGTTGTTTTGGCTGTTTGGTGTCTTTTGTTTTTCCATGTGAATTTAAGGATTTTTTCTATATCTGTGAAGAAACTCATGAAGATTTTAACTGAGATTGCATTGAATCTGTATATTAATTTGGGTAGAATGGACATTTTTACTATATTAATTTTTCCAATCCATTGGCATGGGAGGTCTTTCCATCTTCTTATAGCTTCTTCAGTCTCCTTCAGGGGTATGAAATTTTTGTTGTAGAGATCTCTGGTGTCTTTGGTTAGGTTTGTTCCTAAGTATTTTATTCTTTATTTTTTTGAGGCTATTGTGAGTAGGAAGTTCTCCTTATATTCCTTCTCCGGTTGCTTGTTGTTGGTGGAAAGAGAAGCTACTGATTTTTCTAGGTTAATTTTGTGTCCTGCCACTTTACTGAAACTCTTGCTTCTACAAGTTTTCTGGTGGAGTTTTTAGCATCCCTTAGGTAAACTCTCATAACATCTGAGAAAGGGATAGTTTGACTTCCTCTTTTCCAATTAGTACTTCTTTGATTTCCCTTTCTTGCCTATTGTTCTTGCAAGTGTTTCAAGCACTATATTGAAGAGGAGTGGTGATAGGGGGCTGCCTTGCTGGGTTCCTGCCTTTAGAGGGAATGCTTCTAATTTTTCTCCATTTAGGATGATGTTGGCTGTGGGTTAGTTATATATGGCTTTGATTATGTTCAGGAACATTCCTTCCAGTCCAATTCCCTCTAGGACTTTAAACATGAAGGGATGCTGGATTTTGTGAAAGGGTTTTTCTGCATCAATTGAGATGATTGTGTGGTTTTTGTCTTTCAGTCTATTTGTGTGTTTTATAATATTTATTGATTTACATATGTTGAACCATCCCTGCATCTCTGGTATGAAGCCAGCTTGGTCATGATGGATGATCTTTTTGATGTGAGTCTGTATGTGGTTTGCAAGTATTTTGTTGAGAATTTTTATCTGTGTTCATTAATGAGATAGATCTATAGTTCTCCTTTTTGGTTGCATCTTTGCTTGGTTTTGGTATTAGAGTGATGCTGGCTTCATAAAAGGAATTTGGGAGATTTCCCTCTGTTTGTATCCTTCTGAACAGTTTGAGTAGTAATGGTTGTACGTCTTCTTTAAATGTTTTATAGAATTCTGCCACGTAACCATCTGGGCCTGGGCTTCTTTTTAGTTGGGAGGTTTTTTTTTTTATTACAGTTTCAATTTCCTCATATATTATGGGTCTGTTTAAGCTGTCAATCTCTTATTGGTTAAGCTTTGTTGATTTTGGAGGCTTCTTTTAATGTATGTTCTGATTTCCTATCATATGTCTCATCCCTCCTTATTTATTGTGATGTCTTTTTCCATCCATTTTATTGGTTGTCTGCTGTCATCTTTATAGAGGGCAGAAAAAGAATGCATGGACTTTGGCATTAGAGATCCACTTGAAATGAGTGGACAGCCTGGAGCTTTGCCTGAGTGCTGTCAGGAGTCAGGGTGGAGCACTCAAGTGAGGATCAGATGAAACACTTAGGTCTTGACGGAAGGGGAGAAAACAAAACAAAACTCAAAAAAGCCCCAAGCTAAATGCGTACTGTGAAGAGGCTGCCAGCTCAGGATGGAACAGAAAGGAGCTGGTGGCCCCATCACCATGGCTGGTGGCACTGAGGCATTGAGGATGCATTTGCCCAGTGATTCAGAATGTGGAGCTGTAAGGCTAATAGACACTGCATATTCAATATTTTCATTTATGGCTCATAAATGCAGGGATTGTCCTGACTTATGAACTACATGGAACACCTGTATCACAATGTATTTTCCCCACATAATTTCCCAGGTAATTAGTTTTATGGAATACTGCCATTTGGCACGTCTTTACCCCCTTTCCAAGTTCTCCTGGGGATATTTGAAATACCAAAAAGAAACCTTACCACATAGCTGTATTTAGAAGCTGAATGAGCATAAAAGCGCTCTATTGCAGGAATATCAAGTATTACCTGCTTAGTCTGTATATAGAACCAGAGTTCCCAGTCAGCCTCATGCTTAGAAATCCATTCATCTCCCCACAACCATACTGAGTCTTCTTTTTTATGGCACCACCAGAAGGGCATTTGAGACCCTGAGGGAAGCATGCGGGACTTTCTTTCTTTCTTTCTTTCTTTCTTTCTTTCTTTCTTTCTTTCTTTCTTTCTTTCTTTCTTTCTTTCTTTCCTTCCTTCCTTCCTTCCTTCCTTCCTTCCTTCCTTCCTTCCTTCCTTCCCCCGTTTTGTGTTTTTTTCAGATGGGGTGTTCCTCTATCTCCAGCTGGCCTGGAACATGCTGTGTAGACCAAGCTGGCCCCAGTCTCATAGAGATCTGCCTGCCTCTTCCTTTTGAGTACTGGAACTAGAGACCTGTGGCACCATGCCGGGCAAGACTTTTTTTTTTTCTTTTTCTTTATTTTTTTAAGTGATTCTACAATATAAGAGCACAGTTGTTTTCAGATCACATTGATATTGCTCAGTTTAAAGGGAATGCTTCTAATTTTTCTCCATTTAGGATGATGTTGGCTGTGGGTTAGTTATATATGGCTTTGATTATGTTGAGGAACATTCCTTCCAGTCCAATTCCCTCTAGGACTTTAAACATGAAGGATGTTTAAAAAGAAGCCCAGGCCCAGATGGTTACATGGCAGAATTCTACAAAACATTTAAAGAAGACTTACAACCATTGCTACTCAAACTGTTTGGAAGGATACAATTAGGTAATTGGTGCTAGTATCCACAGATGAGGGATCGCATTCATCGTTTGTTTTTCTGGGACTGTGTTACTTCACTCAGCATGAGATCTTCTAGCTCCAACCATTTACCTGCAAAGTTCATGATGTCATCTTTCTTTACTGCTGCATAGAACTCCATTGTGTAGATGTACCACATTTTCTCTATCTACTTGTCAGTTGAGGGGAGCTTGGGTTGGTTTCAGTTCTTTGCTATTGTAAAGAGAGCTGCAATAAACATGGCCGTACATGTATCTCTGCAGTTAAGATGAGTCTTGTGGATACATACCCAGGAGTGGTATCGCTGGGTCAGGTGGCAAGTTCATTTCACGTCTTCCAAGGGTTCTCCACACTGCTTTCCATAGTGGCTGTACGAGTTTACATTCCCACCAGCAGTGGATGAATGTTCCCCTTTCCCCACAACCTCTCCAGCACTTGGTATCATTTGTTTTCTTGACCCTAGCCAGTCTTATTGAAGTAAGATGATATCTTAAAGTGGTTTTGATTTGCATTTCCCTAATGATTAATGATGTTGAACACTTCTTAAGATGTTTCTCAGCCATCTCTAATTCCTCACTGGTGAAGTCTCTGTTCAGCTCTTTGCTGCATTTATTGAGTAGGTCATTTGTTTTCTTTCTTCTTTGTTTTTTGAGTAGTCTATATATTCTGGAAATCAATGCTTTGTCAGATGTATCTGCTGTGAAGGTTTCCTCCCACTCTGTGGGTTTTCTCTTCGCTTCTTTGATTGTTTCTTTTGACGTACAGAAGCTTTTGAGTTTAATGAGGTCCTGTTTGTCGATTGTCTACTTTAATTCTTGAGCAACTGCTGTCTGATTTAGGAAGTCTTTTCCTACACCTATGTCTTGTAGTCTGCTGCCAATTTTTTTCTTCTATCGCCTTCAGAGTTTGGGTTTTCACGTTGAGGTCTTTAATCCATCTGGAGTTGACTTTTGTACAGGGGGAGAGATAGGGGTTTAATTTCATTCTTCTACAAGTGGTGATCCAGTTTTGCCAACACCATTTGCTGAAGATGCTGTCTTTTCTCCATTGTGTATTCTTGGTCCCCTTGTCAAATATGAGATGGCTAAAATTGTATGTGCTCAAGTTTGGAGCTTCAGTTTTGTTCCATTGGTAAACAGGTCTGTTTTTGTGCCAGTACCAAGCTGTTTTTATGACTATAGCCCTGTAGTATAGTTTGAAGTCTGGTATAGAGATCCCCCCTGTATTGCTTTTTTCACTCAGGGTTGTTTTTGGCTATTTGGGGTCTTTTGTTTTTCCAAATGAAATTAAGGACTTTTTTCTCCAAGCCTGTGAAGAAAATCTTGGGGATTTTAATTGGGATTGCATTAAATCTATACAAGAGTTTGGGTAGAATAGACATTTTTACTATATTAATTTTCCCAATCCATGAGCATGGGAGGTTTTTCCATCTTCTGATGTCTTCTTCAATTTCTTTCTTTAAGCGTTTAAAATTTTTGTTGTAGAGATCTTTGGTGTCTTTGGTTAGGTTTGTTCCTAGGTATTTTATTGTTTTTGAGGCTATTGTGAGTGGGAAGGTCTCCTTGAATTCCTTCTCCAGTTGCTCATTGTTGGTATAAAGAGACTACTGATTTTTCTAGGTTAATTTTTGTTCCTGCCAACTTACTGAAGCTCTTATCATTTCTAGGAGTTTTTTTGGCTTGTTTAGCATCCCTAAAGTAAACAATCATATCAATCGCAAAATAGGGATTAGTTTGATTTTTCTCTTTTCCAATTAGTACTCCCTTTTAATTCCTTTTCTTGCCTATTGCAAACCTAGCAAGTGTTTCAAACACTATATTGAAAGGAGTGTGACGGGGGCAGACTTGCTGAGTTCCTAAACTTTAAGGGAATGTTTCTGTCCATTTCACCCATTTAGGATGATATTGGCCTGTGATTCTGTATAATGGCTTGATTACATTGAGGAATATCCTCTAAAATCCAATTCCCTCTAGGACTTTAAGCATGAAGTGATGCGATTTTTGTCAAAGGGCTTTTCCCAGTGTCAACTTGAGATGATGGGTGTTGGTTTTGTTCTTCAGTCCATTTATATGCTTTGATGATAGGATATTTATTGATTTGTCATATGTCGAACCCATCCCTGCATTTGGTATGAATCCAACGTGTCATGATGGGATGGATCTTCTTGACTGTGGGTCTGTTATGTGATTTGCCAGTATCCTGTTTTGAATTTTGGCATCTGCCATTCATTAATGAGATGGGTCATTAGTTAATCCTTTTGGTCTGTATCTTTGCCTGGTTTTGGTAATAGATAGGATGCTGGCTTCGTGGAAACGAATTTGGGAGAATTCCCCTCGTGTTTGTATCCTTCTAAACAGTTTGAGTAATAATGGTTGTAAGTCTTTTTTGAAATGTATTTTAGAATTCTGCCATGAAAATAACTGTCTGGGCCTGGGCTTTTTTTTTATGGGAGGTTTCTTTTTTTTCCTATCTTTTTTTTTTATTTTTTCATTTTTTAACAATAAGCAATAATTTAGAGTACAAGCCATCCTTCATGTAAAACCAATTTGAAAAGCAGTTGTGGCCCAAACCCACACAGCCCAGGGCCCACCATCCAGCTGGGGTGGGGGGGCTTGTATGTGCAATGAAGTTGATCAAATAAGTGTCCAGTCTGTAATTGCTGTAGTTTCACCCATTCACCCCAATCGCAGCCTTTAACCAATTCTACCATGCCCCCCTCTTCTTCAGTTATTCCCTAAGCGTAGAAAAGGGGCACAGGTTGGTTGAGAAGAAAAACAGTCTACTTTCTCGGAGCTTCGTTTTGGACTCTGGTCAATTCTGGCTGTTTCCTTTCATGGGCTGACAGTTTGTTCAGGAATAACCTTTCAATCCTACTAATGAAGCACAAGCAATTAGATATATAGGTATTTAAACAGTACTAATTGTTATGGTAGGTTACTTTGGTATAGGCACAGATGTTTGGATGGTATGTTAATCCATGAATTACGTTTTTTCTGTAAAATATGACAGGGTCTTACTGTGGCTTATAACATCTCCTAACCACTAGAGGATGTAAGCTTGTGGCATCAGCCGTGGGTTATTCCTCCAAGGAGAGAGCTAATAGCCAATTAGATTTGGGATATACAGACATATGGCTGCCACTGCTGCACAGTATTTCCAGGCAGGTGAGGTGTAGCTGGTGCTGATGGAGGAGTCTTGCTTGAATCAAGGAGACCTATATTTGCTTTATGGGTTTAGTGGCCTTTGGTAACACTCTCTGGTATTCCAAAGACCACCTGTACACTTGCAAATGCAGTCTCGATACATCTTTCTCATGCTTACATCAGGTCTTCAACAGCAGGGCCGCCTCTCTTCTTGCAGGTATCCCAGTTTACAGGCAAGAAGCCTTACCTTTTGTGGGGGCTTCGATCCCTTGGCCAACATCTCCTTGGTAAAATAATCCATTGCTGATATCAGGGCTCTCCTGTATTAATAACATATTTTGCTTAAATGCACAGCTTAAGGAGACTTTAGTATTATATTTGGTTCTGAATAGAATATAGTCCTTTTCACAGTTCCTATGTCTATTAGTCAATTAAAGAAGGCAGTTTTACAGGTTTTATAAGAGATTACCTCTATAACAGTTGGCTCCAATTTACAGTTAGAGAGCAACCTCATCATCATCATATTCTTCATTGTTCTATGAAGGGGAGGTAAGAAAGTCTCTTGTATTAAAACTTTGCGGCACCTGGAAGGTAAGTTTCATTAGGACTCATTTTAAATAGTTGTTACAAGTAGGATCCACAGAGGGGTTTGATGCCTGTAGCAATCTGAGGCTTTTCTTCCTTTCAATGTTCAGACAGGCCAACTTTTCTGCTGGCACTTCCTGGTACATCCTACACAATGCAGAGCTGTATCTTTTCTTTCTCAGCTGTTAATTTGGTGACATTTTGACCTGTGGGAACATACAAATCTTTTCCTGTAGTTAGTTTTAAGATTTAAATTGCAAAGTTTTTGACAAAAAGTTTCATATATATCTGTATCCCCCCTTTTTATTTTAGGTTTTTATTTTTTGAGCCATGAGTCTCAAAAAGGCAGTTGTATTACACATACCTGTAGGCAGGAATCAAAGTGCAAATTTCATCAAATTCACCCAAGCTGTTTTGGGTGACTGTATGTGGTTAACTTGGGAAGCAAACTTAATTTTTTTAAGTTAAATCATCCTACAGGACAAAGAGAATAATACAAGATGATACTGTACAACAGAGGAAATTATAGAGAACATTTGTATGTGCCAATCCCAAAGTTATTGTTATACAGATTTTAAGTGAAACAAATGTGGACAACAATTTATATTTCCAATTAACTCAGGTGCATTACCATTTTTATCAAAACCCTTAAACCAATGTTGTTTAATATACACATATTTACTTTTACTAAGTCCTAAAACACCATGTAACCTGTAGACAGAGTCTGGGCAAAATTGGATACTTGTTGAACTCACGTCAATTAAATATACATTAATTGAATATAGACCCGTGTCCCTCTCCCGCCCCTCCCACCCCTCCTGATTCACCATTTCAGTCAGTTTTCTGATGCAGCCTTTCTGTTGCTGAACTTGCTCTCTAGACCAGGCTGACCTAGAACTCACAATGATCCGCCTGCCTCTGCTTCCCAAGTGCTAGGATTAAAGGCATGTGCCACCACGCCTGAGGAGGTTTCTTATTACGTCTTCAATTTCTTCATATATTATGGGTCTGTTTAAGCTGTTGATCTCTTCTTTGTTGAGCTCTGGTGATTCCCAGTTAGTGGGGTTGGGATGGGGTGGTGGTGGGTGGGGGTAATGCCTACTCCTCCCCCACAGTCACACAAGGTAATCAAACCAAAGATGATTGAATCAAACCAAACAATCTGCCTGTCTGAAGTGCCCAGCTCCTACCTGTGCTTCCCGTGGTCCTGGGAAATCCCTGATCTTAAGTCTCACAGTTGCAACAGGCCCACCTTTTATACCAGCTAGGACAACTCCACCTTCACAGCCACGTAAGACAATCAAACCAAAGACGATTGAATCAAACCAAATAATCCGCCTGGCTGAAGCACCCAGCTCCTATCTGTGCTTCCTGTGGTCCTGGAAAATTCCCAATCTCCAAGACGTTTTTTTTTAGGAACCCACGAATCCACTGTTTTTTTTTTTTTTTTGTTGTTGTTGTTTGTTTGTTTGTTTGTTTGTTTTTTATCTCCTTTGTCTCTAGAGCTATTCTGGGTACATCTTCCTGATATTTTCCCCAGCACCAAACTCAAAGGTTGCAGGAGAACCCTCTTTGAATGGCCACCTCTTCTGTGACAGGTCGCCTAGACCCCCAAGTGCTCCTGATGGTGGTTTTGTGCCCCAGGAGACTAGAGATGAGTGTGCTCTATATTTGAACCCCACATGTTACTGTGGATACAATGTGATGGAAGAGAAGGACTCAGCTGTTTTCTCTGGTGGGGGTTTCTTCTTTTTCTGTACATCATTGATCTCAAAAGTGCCTTTGGGCACTGGTAGATGGCTCAGCAGTTAAGAGAATTGCGCTAATGGGCTTCCAGAGGACCTGGTTCCTCCAACCCACATGACAGCTATTAACCATCCATAACTCAAGTACAAGGGGGATCTGACACCCTCTTCCGGCCTCAGCAAGTACTGCATGATGTGAGTGCCCTTACATACACAAAATTTTTTAAAAATTTAAAAAGTGACTTTTGGAGCCGGGCGTGGTGGTGCATTCCTTTAATCCTAGCACTCAGGAGGCAGAGGCAGGTGGATCTTTGTGAGTTCAAGGCCAGCCTGATCTACAGAGTGAGTTCCAGGACAGCTGGGGCTACAGGGAGACCCTGTCTCGAAAAGATGAAAAAAAAAAGTGACTTTTGGATTCTCTTGGGGGCCGGGCTCACACCTAGAGAAACTTTGTGCTACCCACAATGAAAGGCAGTGCTCTGTTAAAGAACATCTTGTGTGCCACTATTTTTATAAGGATTTGCTTCCTGACTTATACTTCCCAGGGCTTATTTCTCTAAAGGAAACTTCTCTAGGGACAATCTCACCTTTGGTCAGCCAATTGTTGTTTGAGTGGCTCTATCTATGGCTCTGTGAAGGAAAGTGGCCCTCTATTATCTTGAAATGTGAAATGGTGTCAGTTTTCTGGTTGAAAACTGTTGAAGTAGGTTTGCTTTGCATAAGGAACTCTAGGGTCTAGGATCAGGGACAGAATTGGTAGTCCTTAGTCCTTTCTCTCTGGGACTTGGTTTTTAGCTCCTCAGGGTATTATAGGGGAAAGGAAAAATAGAAAAAAAATACTCTGAATGATGCAGGTAAGAAAAGGGGGTTAGGAAGGAGTCTGGTGGCCCATAATCATCACAGAAGGAACCTGTTTTCACAGAGCAAGTGATTGATCTTGGAAGTCATTCAGTAAATTTATTTAGTATTTATCAACTGGGCTGGACTCTAGTTATATACCAGGGAACGGAACCTGCCTGGAGTCCATCCTTGGAGTAGATGACTGTTTAAAGAACCGTGCATAATCATGAGAGCCAAGTTTGGAGTCTAGGGGGCCCTGGACTTGTGCACTGTATGTGCTGGTCTCTGGAAGGAGCTTTGAGGAAGGAACCATGAAAACAAGTGAGGACAAGTGTGCGGTGTGGGTTATGTCCTGAGTACTGTTGAATGAACTGAGTCTAAACAGATGACCCAGGCTGTGGGATAAAGAGACAGTAGTAGCCATGGATGGAGAAGTACTGATGGAGGCCTTGTGTCCAGGGCTGCCAGCTCTTTATTATTTTATTGAGCTTTGGAGCAACAGAAACTTATTGGACTAGGATCTGGCCTGAATAATTTAAAATTTATTTCTAACAATTATACTAATAAATATTTTCTATAGGATATGTGAAATACCCAATATATTATATATAGTCTATGTAATATATAAAACACATAAGTATAATATACAGAAACTACTGTGATATTTAATCTTTTAAAAATACTTTATTATTTTTATTTTATCTGTATGAGTGTATTGCCTGCATGTATGAAAGTGCACCTGTGTTGTGCAATGCCCAGAGAGGTCAGAAGAAAGTGTCAAATCTCCTGGAATTGGAGTTTTGGACAGTTGTTAGCTTCCATGTGGGTGCTGGGAATCAAACCCAGGTCCTCTGCAAAAGACATCCAGTGTTGTTAACCACTGACCTACCTCTCCAGATCCATGATAGTTAATCTTGATTTTCTCCTTGTTAAGATTTAAAATCACTTAGGAGACAATCCTCTGGGAATGTCTGTCAGGATGTTTCTAGAGAGATTTAACTGAGGAAAGAAGACTTGCCTTGAATGTGGATGGTACCATGTCATGGGTTGGGATTCTTGGACTGCATCCGAAAGGAGAAAGGGAGTTAAGCACCTCCTCTCTATTTCCCAGGACCCACACCTCACGCTCCTTCCACATGCCTTCTCTGCCATGATGGAGTGTACCAGCCAATCAGGAGCCAAAGTAAACCCTCATCCCCTTTAGATCAGTACTGTTGGTTTCTTTTCCAAAAGTTAACATATGATATGCATGTGAACAATATACAATGTACATGAAATAAACAGCTTTATTAAATAGTGCCTAAAATACTTTATTGTGTTAATGCACTCAATATACTTCATAATGTCTTAAATCTGGCATATCCTTTTGTGATAAATTCAAATATCACTTTTTACATAGAGTTTATCTCACTTTTTAGTTTTATTGACAAAATTACTGATGCAACCATATACCTCTGCCTGTACTGATAAGAAATAAACATTATTTTAAATAATATTAATTGTTTTAGTTTCATCTGCCAACTATATGAAATTCCTCTTGAAGTTTGGGTAGTAAGTTTCTATTTTTTTATTCATATGTGTGTGTGCATGGGGGTACAGCTCTGCACATGCAGGAAAAAGCCAGAGACTGAGCATTCTACTCTATCACTGTCCACTGTTCCCCTGAGACAGAGCCTCTCACTGAACCCAGAGCTAGGCTGGCAGCCAACAAGCCCCAGAATTCTTCCTATTCCTCATATAGCTCTTAGGTTATAGGGCGCATAGTCACATCTGACTTTTACATTAGTGCTGGGGATTTAAAGTCAGGTCCTCATACTTGTGCAGCAAGTATGCTTCTCCACTGAGCATCTCCCCAGTCCCTAAGGTAGCATGCTATTAATATCTGCCTGCCATCCCAGAAGATCAACACACTGGGAAGCATGTCTCTCTTATAAAGAAAATGTGGAACTTTTAAGTTAGTTCATTTATGCATACTTGGGCAGGAGATAATCTCCAAAGTGATAAAAATGAATAAATGGTACAAATTTTTCATGATCACTTCTCATCTTGCTAAGACTATCTGGGAAGAATTTAATACTATTTTTTTAATGTCATGAGGCCAAAGAGATGTACCAAAGAGTACTTAAGATCCTCTGCAAGAGCAACAGGTGCTCTAAGAGCACCTGTTGCTCTTGCAGAGGATCCAAGTTCAGTTCCCAACATCCATACCTGGCAGCTCACAACCACCTGTAACTCTAGATCAGGGAGACCTAATACCTTTTTCTAGACTCCATGGGCATTGCATTATTCATGAGTACAAATGTATAAACACACACACACACAATTAAAAATAAGATGAATTCATTATAAGTAGCCCAGAAATAAACAGCACTTGGAGGGATGAAAAGTAGCTAGAGCCAAGGTGAAAAGCAGTATGGAGGGTCCTTCAAAATTGAAACTATGATATGATCTGGCAACCCCACTGTATATCTCAAGGAAACAAAATGAAATGCATATCTTGAGGAGCTGTTTACACTTCCTTGCACTATTGCTCACAATTGGCCAGTTATAGAAACAACCCAAATGTATTATTACAGATGAATGGCTAAAGAAAATGTGGTATATACACATACATATTGAAATATTACTCAGCATTAGGAAGTAGATCCTGCCATTTTGACAACATAGATGAACCCAGGCCATATAATATTGTTATAAGTGAGACACATCTAAACTAGTCAAACTCACAGAGGCATAGAGTGAAATATCAGTTTTTAGAGGTTGAAGGTTAAGGAAATAAGGAAGTATTAGTGACAGTGAATATTTTTTATTTATAGAGGTCTATAAATCATAGTGACTCCGGTTAATGGTAATTTGTTACACTTTACATAGACACTAAGAGGGCAGATTTATGTTACATGCTCTTTTTTTGAGATAGGGCTTCCCTGTAGTCCCAGCTGATCTGGAACTTCCCATGTAGACCTGGCTGACCTCAATTTCACAGAGATACCCCTGCCTCTGCCTTGTGAGTGGTAGGATTAAAGGTGTGCACCATTACACCGACCTTGTTATATGTTCTTAACACATACAAACAAAGGCAGTGGGAAGGAAGTTCTGGAGGTGAAGGATCTGCTCACGGCATAGACAGTGATGATGTCATAGGAGTACAGTATCTTAAAACTCATCAAATTGTATACATTAAATACGGATGGATTTTTATATAGCAGAAAGGGAGGAAGGAAGGAAGAAAGAAAAGAGAAAGAGAATGAGGAGGGAGGCAAGGAAATAAGGAAGAAAAACCACAGCATGTCCTATGAGATTTGCATTTACCCTGCACACAGCATGTCTTATGAGGAGATTGTGGATTACCCTGCATACAACATGTCCTATGAGATTGCAGTTTACCCTCTACACAGCTTGTCCTATGATATTGTGGTTTACCCTGCACACAGCATGTCTTATGAGGAGATTGTGGTTTATCCTGCACACAGCATGTTCTATGAGATTGTGGTTTACCCTGCACACAGCATGTCCTATGATATTGTGGTTTACCCTGCACACAGCATGTTCTATGAGATTGTGGTTTACCCTGTACACAGCATGTCCTAGTCCTATGATATTGTGGTTTACCCTGCACACAGCATGTCTTATGAGGAGATTGTGGTTTACCCTGCACACAGCATGTCCTATGGGGTTGTGGTTTACCCTGCACACAGCATGTCCTATGGGATTGTGGTTTACCCTGCACACAGCATGTCTTACGAGGAGATTGTGGTTTACCCTGCACACAGCATGTCCTATGAGATTGTGGTTTACCCTGCACACAGCATGTCCTATGGGATTGTGGTTTACCCTGCTCACAACATGTCCTATGGGATTGTGGTTTACCCTGTATACAGCATGTCCTATGAGATTGTGGTTTACCCTGCACACAGCATGTCCTATGGGATTGTGGTTTACCCTGCACACAGCATGTCTTATGAGGAGATTGTGGTTTACCCTGCTCACAGCATGGTGCTCCTCTACCTCTCACAAAACACCTTGAATTTTAAAGTGACATGTGGCTGGCTCTGGAGGCACAGGTGAATGCGAGTCATGTGATGCATTCAGGTATTGCTGTTGTGGGTAATGTCTGCATGACCTGCAGATGGGCAGGGTCTGTGGTGTCTGGAGGTGGGTATCCGGGGTGTTGGGGTGTTTTCCCATTCCAGGTTTGTAGAGTTTCATGGGGTAGTGATGCTACTTCCTGGGAAGAATAGTCAGTCTGCAGAGGTAGTGGGACTTACATGTATAGACTGGTGTGATGTAAGCTGTCTCTAAATGTCTAGTGTGTAGTGTGGATGCTGGGCAGAAGTTCGCATGGACTGCTCTGAGGAGGAGCCTTGCCAGTTAATTCTGTGCCCAACGTCTTCAGAAAAACCCTTGGCATCAGGTCCACTGTCTCTTGCTGCTTTCTCTGGATGGCTTATTCCTCCTAGAGCTTAAAATACTGGGCTGAGGGATGAGAGAATGCCTTGGTCTAGGCTTCAGGAGGTTTTTATGTGGTCCAGGCCCAGACATCATAGGCTGCAATGGAACTCAGTTCTCATAGTTTGAAGCTGAGCTTGCCTCACTTTGCCTTCTGTATATCAACTTCCCCATAATCTTTATAGTGAGGAGTGGTTTGGATGGAGATGATTGATTGCTTAGGCCCTGGGATCCAGACACCTGTCATCATAAGATTCATCCTTATAACCATTTCCGTCCCTACAAACCCCACTGTAGTTCCTTTTATCTCTGGATTCTCTATGTTTCTAGTTCCTTGCAGTCAGTAGAGGTCTGAAAATATTTAAAATATTAAATGGAAAAAATATTAGGTGGATGACTCCCAAGGAATGACATCTAAGACTAACCTCCTGCCTGCATATACATGCTCACACATGTGCCCCGGGGTCCCCATCTCATGCAATCTCAGTATTGTCTTAAAGCAAAAGAGCTGGGCTGACAGCAAGTTCATTACAGATCATGTTAATAATTGTTCTATTTTATTATTAGTTGCTGATAATATTTTACTGTACTTAATTTACAAATTGAACTTAATCATAGGTATATATGTGTAAGGAAAATGCAGTATACATGGGGTTAAAACTACCTCTGCTTTCAGACACTCACTGGGGCTCTTGGGATGTATCCCCTGGATGAAGGCCGACTGCATACACTGCTGCCTCTGCCTTACCTCTATGTCTACCTGATTGACTCTCTTGGAAACAACTAACATGTGGGGGAGTGTAGGCGTGTCTGATCCTAGTTTAGGTGTGTGCATGAGCTAACACTTCCAGCCAAGGTGTCCTAGAGGCACAAGAGAGGGTCACAGGACCTCTCTGTTTACACCCACATATTGAGATAATGCGATAATACAAAGGTCTGGGATTGGCTCCTGAAAGGTGATGTCACACTGCCTATTTGTCATGTTGTATTTGAATAAATGGCCATTTTGTACTTGGAATTGCTCTCTGCCACATGTCCTTGGGCTGTGCTTCCCTGTGCGTGCTTTTTCCATGGCCTGTCCCACCACAGAACTGACCACAGGGCAGGTCACACTGCATCTTCCCCACCTCTGTGAGTGTACACATGCTTTCATATGTGCAGAGCATTAGCAGTGTAGCAGTGAAGCTAGGATTACAGATTCTGGAGTCTGACAGCAGTGTTGATAACCCAACTCGTTTCCTGACATGTGTTTCTTTGTGTAATTTACTTCTCTGCCTTGTCTCAGTTTCTTCATAGGCGAAATGGCAAAAATATCGTACCGCTGACAGGATTCCTTGTACATGCAAAACCTTCGCTTTATCCTTGACATAAAAGAACCACTCTCTAGCTGTGCCTGTGTCTATCTACCCTGGGGATCTCTCTCTCTCTCTCTCTCTCTCTCTCTCTCTCTCTCTCTCACACACACACACACACCAGCCATTTTACTAGTAGTGTATCATTCACAGGCTTCTTTCCCATACAGCCTCTGTGTGTTGGTTTCTGTGACCACACTGCAAGTAGAGTATTTTTATGCCCCTGTGAACTAGAATATCTTTATTTACCCAATGGCATTTGGGATAAATTTACATTCACAACTCCCATCGTGATTGGCTGTTCTCTCACCTTGTTGGGGAGATTGACCTCATTGATTTGTTCTTTCATTAGTTAGGTCTTTTTTCCTTTTATTCATCTGACCTCTGAATAGGGGCTAAGCATTGTGTGTGGTGCAGATCATTAAAGGGCTCACAGTCTAATGGACAAACTGGCCTCTCAAAATCTACTCCAGTCCAAAGGGCAGGACAGAGGAGGTGTTGGCATATATAGCTATTGGAACTCCACCACAGTCCTGTCCTGGACTATCATTTACAACAATCCAGAAATATTCTTCCCATTAAGAAAGTATGGGATGCCTGACAGCTGACTGGAAATCAAAAGGAAATATGGGGTCCCTCTTTAGGAACAGAGAGGGGACAGAGGAAGATGAGGGGGCACAGACACACCTTGAATTCTACTTTGTTTCCTGTACACACATCACCCATTTATTCTCTTTCCTGGCGATGGAAATTGAGTTTCTGTGGATGGGTCTTGCCTGCTTCTGTAGCTTCTTTCCCACCATGACTGAAACTGTTAGTCTTATCAATGGAGGTTCATCCAGAGGTGGGAAATGTCTTAGTGGCTCCTCCCTTTGCTTGCATTGTTAGCCCTTTCCTCAGAGACAACACAGGTCATCGTACTTCCCACCTGCTCATCCTGCATGGCCAGTTGCTCTTTGTTCGGCCTTCCCTGGCACCAGGAAAGGAAGGGCCTTTATCACAGAGCTTTTCAGCTTGTGCGGAAGTGTTGGTTTGGGGGTTTGTCTGCTTGCAGAGACATCAAATTTCTGGAGGCAAAATAATGTCTTAGTCCCTCAATGAATGTTAGAATGGCAAAGGGCACTGTGTCAAGGGTCAAGAATATGCAGAGAGACTACAGATCACCCCCAGAATATCGGCACGACCAGTGAAAATGAGCAAGTGTCTTGTCTGCTGGGGGATGCCCAGGGCTTGCTAGGAAAGGCCCTTTACAGCAGACTGCTTTGGGATCACACCCACGGCAGGAGAGTGACCTCCTCTTTGCAGGCCCCATGCCCTGTCTTGTCTTCTGACTGCAAACACAGACGGTGCCACTGGCTTCCAGACACCCACTGTCCTCCTGACCTTTCCCAGCTTCTGCGCCTGACTCTTTCATAGCTGCATTAAGTCGTCTCGCTGCATTCAGCACGACTCGATTGACTGAAGCTTTCACAAGCAATTGCTTTTATCTAAAATTTGAAGAACCCACTTTGGCAACAATTTTTATTCCAGCTGCGCATTTTCAAAGCTATTAACTGTACTTTGTCCTCAAAATGGGGCTGAGCCCTCACTTGGGGGTCAGCGCTTCTGACTGGTAGGTCCAGCTCTGCAGTGGCAAGGGTCCCTCCCGCTCTTGCCTGAGCTGGGAGTGCTAGGATGCATGTTCTGTCTGCCCATACCTTGCCTCCCTAGGTTGGGCAGTCAGTGCTGGCTCCATGGAGACTTCAAGACCCCAGATCCCTCCCTCCAGGAGGCAGGGCCCCAGAAGCTGCACTTTTATCAAGGGTCACGGTGTGGCGCTGTTCCTTGGAAGTACACAAATCTTGAAGGCTGGACCTCGTCTTACCCCGGAAGGCCTGCAAATCAGTTGTGTCTATGGACTAGAGTACCTAGAGAGGACTGAGAATGTGAGGTTGATAGAACAAAAAGACAGAGGAAGCTAGAAAATGGGAAGCAGATAGCCTGATTCTCCACCCTTCCCTGTGGCCTCCTTCAGCCCTGGGTCTCGTTTCCGATGCCGTTCATCTCCCATCCCATTGCAGTGACCACCCCCTCACCCCGACTTTGCCTTGCTCTGCCCACATAATGCTTTCTCCCAGTTTATGGCTGGGCATGACAGAGAGCCAGTTATGAGGCACCCTCAAAGGAAGGGTGCATTTCTGCTTGCCTAAGGTAAACCCCAGGCAGCTACCTCTGTGTCAGCCCAGATCTCAGAAACAGCACGAGTGGGGAGGACCGAAGCACATCTGAGAGCCACATACAGCTCGAGGTGTGGGAGACAAGCATGATGGCTTCCAGTCTGCAGATGCTTGGCTCTTTGTCCCTTAGGAACTAGCTGAATGACCGCAGCAGTTATACAGTACTTACAGTGTACCCAGCTCTGTGATAAGTACTTATTTAAATCCACTTAAATATTAGAGAGAAGCCTGTGAGCAAGGCATTTCTATTATTTCCTTTTCACAGATGAAGAAACTAAAACCCAGAGAGGTTAACAAGTTTCTTCCTTTGGCACAGCCAGGTCATGGCACAGAAAATATTTGAGGTCAGGCAGTCTGGCTCCAGAGCCTAAGTCTTGTGAGTTTCTCACTAGCTGGTCTTTTCTTCTTGTTGTTGTTGTTGTTGTTTTTGTTTGTTCATTTGTTTTTTTTAACTAGGGATCTAGAAAGACTGAGTTCAATACTGTCATGTATCATGGCTCCAAGGTAGCATTTGTGACATGCTGGGAAATTTGCCTTTAGCCCCAAGGTCTCATTTTGTTAAGGGTGTTTTAAGCATACTGAGAAAGTTGGAGAATCTGGGTTTGTAGGTGCTTCTCCATGCTCCCAAAATGACACCACTGAGCCAAGGCTAAAAGGTTTGGGAGACATTCCAGGGCACTGGGGTCCTGAGCATGATTTCATTCCAGTACACTGGGGTCCTGAGCATGACTTCATTCCAGTGCACTGGGGTCCTGAGCATGACTTAATTCCAGTGCACTGGGATCCTGAGCATGACTTCATTCCAGTGCACTGGGGTCCTGAGCATGACTTCATTCCAGTGCACTGGGGTCCTGAGCATGACTTCATTCCAGTGCACTGGGGTCCTGAGCATGACTTCATTCCAGTGCACTGGGGTCCTGAGCATGACTTCATTCCAGTGCACTGGGGTCCTGAGCATGACTTCATTCCAGTGCACTGGGGTCCTGAGCATGACTTCATTCCAGTGCACTGGGGTCCTGAGCATGACTTCATTCCAGTGCACTGGGGTCCTGAGCATGACTTCATTCCAGTGCACTGGGGTCCTGAGCATGACTTCATTCCAGTGCACTGGGGTCCTGAGCATGACTTCATTCCAGTGCACTGGGGTCCTGAGCATGACTTCATTCCAGTGCACTGGGGTCCTGAGCATGACTTCATTCCAGTGCACTGGGGTCCTGAGCATGACTTCATTCCAGTGCACTGGGGTCCTGAGCATGACTTCATTCCAGTGCACTGGGGTCCTGAGCATGACTTCATTCCAGTGCACTGGGGTCCTGAGCATGACTTCATTCCAGTGCACTGGGGTCCTGAGCATGACTTCATTCCAGTGCACTGGGGTCCTGAGCATGACTTCATTCCAGTGCACTGGGGTCCTGAGCATGACTTCATTCCAGTGCACTGGGGTCCTGAGCATGACTTCATTCCAGTGCACTGGGGTCCTGAGCATGACTTCATTCCAGTGCACTGGGGTCCTGAGCATGACTTCATTCCAGTGCACTGGGGTCCTGAGCATGACTTCATTCCAGTGCACTGGGGTCCTGAGCATGACTTCATTCCAGTGCACTGGGGTCCTGAGCATGACTTCATTCCAGTGCACTGGGGTCCTGAGCATGACTTCATTCCAGTGCACTGGGATCCTGAGCATGACTTCATTCCAGTGCATTGGGGTCCTGAGCATGACTTTATTCCAGGGCCCTGGGGTCCTGAGCATGACTTCATTCCAGTGCACTGGGATCCTGACTATGACTCCATTCCAGTTCACTGGGTACCTGACTATGACTTCATTCCAGTGCACTGGGGTCCTGAGCATGACTTCTCTGAAATTACAGGAGCTATTGTTGGGGACATGCACAGAGGTAAAGTGTGTCTACAGCTAAAAGCCTATGTGGCAGTTTAGCCTCTGGAGGGTCATATTGGTGATTCCTAATGACAAGGGCTCAGAGAGTGAAGGTCTATGGATGCTAACAATTAGAATGATGATTGCTAAGATTCGTAACCTGTAGGCATAGGTGCCACTCTAAGCTAGGCTGGAGTTTTCTTGTCTGACGCCTTGGGCAACTCAGCAAATATCAGAGACATGATGTCAACATCCCATAAAACCTACTGTCACTCATCCTTGCATTCCCTTTCCCTCCTTCTCTCTTCCCTTCTCTCATTTATTCAACAGTATTTATTAATCCAGAGCTGTCAGTGTATAGGGTAGGCACCATGGGGTGTGTTGAAAAACCAATGCTTTATAGCTAAAGCCATCTAGAGGCTCTCTGCCTTCACCTCTGTACCAAGAATCTGATGCCTGTGGCTGGAATTTACTTCCTCTCTTCAGGGGAGGGCCACACATACTCAGTAATGTATCCAGTTTCCAAGTCAAAAACACAGGAAGATGTTTTTTTTTCCCATCCTACCAGACCTGAGTAATAGAGGGTGACTGGTAACAATATCCATTTCAACCTCAAATCCCAGCCTGGGGAAAAAAGGAACAGCAGAGAAGGGCAAAATGCATATGACATGTGGAAGAAGAGAGGAGACATTGTTTAGGACCTGAAAGGCACGGAACTGGGTATATTGTATCCTCATCTCATGTAAATAAGGCAGGCACGGCTGTTTGAATAGGCTCTAGAAAACCAAAAAGGCCCAAAGGGAGCAAGTACTGGTAAGAAATGAGATGCAGATTTGGGAGAGAAAGAGACAGTAGTTCTTCTAGTGAAAGCTGCAAGATGGGGTGTTTTTAATTAGGCTGAACTTGTAGAAGCCCAGCCAGGCAGAGGGTAGGACAGCAGAGGTTCTGTTCAAGACCTTGGTCCCCTGAGCAGGCTCTGACTGTAAAGGCACCAAGTCAGATGCCAGCAGGGTCCAGCGAGGCCCTAGGCCTCCCTAAGGAGAGGGCCTGCGGTCCGGCCAGATACCACCATTAGGTCAGAGCAGCATTAGGTAGGAGCTTGAATGAAGCTTGTGTGTTGGCTTTGGACTGACTTATAGTCTGCTGGCAGAGGCTGGAGGGTGAGCTTGTCAAGAGGCTTTGTACTTTAACCCTAGGCAGAGGCAACAATACCTTAACAGGTCTAATGACTGACTTCTTCTTTTGCATACGTTTGGGCAGACCTATCATTGTTTGTGACAAGATAAAGCTGAAATACGTGCAAGCTGATGGTTTAGTCTGCATATCAGTTACTTTTTTGTTGCTGTGGTGAAGCACCATGACTAAAACAACTTATAGAGAAGAGAGTTTATTGGGGTATATAGTTCCAGAAAGGTAAGGGTCTGTCATGGTGGGAGGCATGGTGGCAGGGGTGGCCAGAGAAGAAAGTTGAATACTCACTCACATCTTCAAGCGTGCACAGGAAGCAGAGAGCAGGACGGGAAGTGGAGAAGGCTATGAACTCTCAAAGTCCACCTCCAGGGACATACTTCCTCCAGCACAGGCTACTGGGATCATAGGCCAAGCATTCAGACACTTGAGCCTGTGGGACATTTCTCATTCAAACCACCATAATTTACATTGTCCATTGTAGAGTCAGGAAGCCTGGGCAAATTAGCAAGAGACTAGAGTAACAATGGAGCTTGTCAGAGATGTGGATGAGTAGGACAACGGGAAGCAGGGAGGCCTGCGAGAAGGCACTCAAACCCCGGGCCAGGTAGAGCTCTAGCAACAGCAGAAGAAAGGAACTCTGCTTGGTTACAGTTGACCTGGCCTCTGTGACTGTAGGCCAACCACATACACGCCCCTGCCTCACTTTCTCCATATGTAGAGGAGGCATGGCATGAGAAATAAAGAAGTCAGTATTCACAAAATGCTTATGAAACTGACTGCTACAAGGTTAATCTCCATGTAATTTCAATATAAAATATAATTTTGATAGAAAGCACAAGGAACCTTCCCATGGTAAGATAATACAGTGGGAACTGAGAAGCTGAGCACAGGTCTCAGTGCTGTCTGGGAAGGCTGAATGGGGAGTTGTTAACTCACTAAACATGGCTTGGGAGAAAAAGTAGGGAGCATCCCAAGCTGGCGTCTCTGGTGTTGAGACATGGACTCTGGGAGGTAATAGGGTGTACTACCAGGCACTTGAGCCTATGGGGGAGTGACATGGATGGTATGTGACTTGAAGAACTGAAGGAGGCAAGGTGATGTCCCAAAGGAGCAGCCGTGCAGGACACTGCACCTCCGATGGACAAGGCAGTGGAAAGCCATGGTCTTTGCTTTAGCGAGCACACACTGTGTTTTGAACTTGTTTGTTTGGGGCAGATTTTGTGCAGAAGAAAAGATGGGAGCGTTGAGACCATGGGACAAGAGAGTGGTGGTCTCTCTGTGACTTTGTGGACAAGCAGGTAAATCTTACATTACACCACCTGATAAGCCAGGTATCATCTGTTTTAACTGGAGATGCGGATTTGGTTGTACTTGGACATGGAAGGTTCCCAGGTGCCTTGGAATCTGAGCTCCAGATCCTGGAACTTCTGCTTTCCAGGGCCACCATTCCTCTGGACAGAAGTCCTCTCCCCATTTCCCTGACTTCTCTGCTTCCCATGCCTATAACCACGCTCTAGCAAGGCAAGTGTACTGGGGTCACTGGTGGGGGGTGCTGCTCTCTTTCCTAATGACTTTCTCTTGACTCACTGCTGCTAGCAGTCGTCGTAAGACAGCAGGGAATCAGCCTTCGGCCCTCGAAAGCAAAAGCTCCTGAGAGTGGATTTTGTTTTCTAGAAGTAAATTAATTGAACAACCCTGGGAAAATGGCTGGGAAAGGAACTGAGCAGGAGAGAAGCAGAGGACAAGGTAGTCAAGGGGGCTGGGGAAGATGGCTGAAAGTCGAGGGAAATGTTCCAGTAATTATGACAGATTCATGGCATTGGTCAAATTAACGATCACCCCAAGGCTTGGCTCCTTTCATGCTCATCACCTTCTGGGCTTTGGCCAGCTGTTGATGAACTGTTAGAGGCTCCTGCTAAGCCAGCAATGGGAATTAAGATGGAGAAGTTCCCTGGAGAACTCACCCCAACTGGGTCTTGCCATGGCTACGAACTTGGCTCATGATAAGACCATCTGCTCTTTCCTCCACATCTGCCCCAAGGAATTCCAGGACCACATGTTAACACTGTCCTTGACCTCATGAAGCAGAGGGGCAGGCTCTTTGGCATCCTCTGAATAAAGGACAAGTGTTCTCCTTCCTTCTTTGTGGGCTGGAAGATGGAAAGTGTCCGGGTTTGGGTTTGGTGCGTGTGCTAGCATGCGTCTCTGGAAGAAGCCATTTCAGGCCATCCCTGGAATTTGTTCTGGCCATTTTTTCTATTGCCTCTTCTCTCCATCCAGGGCCTTGGGGATCTGTTACCTTGGGGAGGGATCTCAGGCTCCCCAGAACTCTAGTTTATCTTTGTGGTAAAGAATTAGAACAGAAACACACAAGCAGGGCAGCGAGCACATCAGGGTCATTCCTCAGTCTTCCTTGATGGACAGTTAAAAGCTGGAAGGACTTAGGTTGTTCCAATGGGGTACAAAAAACTCACAATCAAGACTTGAAAGGTTTTTTTTTTTTCATGTTTCCTCCATGGCAGATCATCTTTCATCTCCTCTATATTTTTCGCCTTTTTTCTCACGTTCTATGATTGCCTTGATTTAGTTGTTTTCTTTTATCTTGCTATGCAGACCAATACTTGCCTAGCCTTTCAAAGACCGGAGAGTCCAATTTCTACATCCAGAATGGTCTGACTTTGATTTTTATACCACTTTAGATGTGATGACATCTTGGGGGACACAATATCACATTTTCAGTAAGTTCTCATGCTTATGAAGACAAACTCTTGGGACTTAACTCTTGGGTACTTAGACTCTTGCCCTCTCTTTGAGTCTCAATATTTTTTCCTTCTATGAGCTGAGGTTCTGGTATCTTTAGATACTTGGAACATCAAGCTTAGAAAGCTTATTTCCGAGGAAACATTAGTTCATATCTGCCAAAGCCTACTCATGGATATGCTCCGGCTTTCTTTAGGCATTATTATAATAATCCATTTGTTTCGAAGAATTTAAAAAAAATTAAGGCTTTTATTTGATTCCATGACAACCTTGTTAGGTAGTTCTCAGATGAGATGGTACATATGGAAAGACCTTATCATGGGACAGGTGCAAGGCTGTAGGTGAGGGAACATTGTTTTACCTGGAAAGCATGAAAGCGCAGTGTAATTAGATGTGAGTTGGTTTAACACAACTGTTAATCCCAGGGCCTCTGGAAATAGGCGGAAAGAGGGATGAGCCCTATTCTTTTGTTAAACAAGTGTATTCTTTTGAGCAGAGTGCTCAAACTTTCTGTGCCTCAGTTTCTCCACACACAAGTGAAGTGCTGACAGTCATGCTTATACCAGGGATGACAGGGAGATTAAAGGGAATTGTCGACCCAGAATGCTGGTAGAATGCCTGCTATGCTGTGGTGATTGGTACCTGGAAGGCATCATTATTTCAGAAATACTAACACAGAGATGGCCACACAGCTCACTTCCTTCATGGAATTTTTGCATCTTTCTTCATTCTAAGTTGCTAGAATATTCTAGGAAACCACAAAACGAAAGAGTCAGACATGGAAGGGATAGATATTCTGTTCCATCCCCTACTCGATTAGGGTATATAACTCAATTGGGACAAATAAGATATGAGTCTTTTGTCGGGCATAGTCAGAAAATCATTTTCCTTTCAAGGAGGCAGCAATAGGGTGGTCAGTTGCCCTGACATTGAGAGATTACTCACAGCAAAGACTTTACAGGCTAGAACCAGGACAGTCTTTGGCCAACTGAAATGGCCAGTCATTGTAGGCAGCAATGAAACCAAATCTGGTCATAACTAGCAGTCTTTTCCTTTGGAAACAAATGCAATTTGTTTATATCAAATTGGTCTCTTTTCGATGTTTATCATGTAGAATCTGAAAAGGTTCTCCTGCTGATGTACCTGGTTCCCCATAATGCCCTAGTTCTCAGGGATCAGAGTGACTTTCCATACCTTCTGCATATCTCAGATCTACACTCAACTTGAGCTCCTCACTGAATTCACCGCATGGGTAAGACAGGTCTGCATTGTGGCCAGTGTGAGTTTGCTTTTCTACTGACGCAGTATTCCCTCTGGGTGTTAGGCCTCAGCCATCCAGGCTGAGCGGAGGGAAAGCCTGGGCCTATCACAGAGAGAATGGGGTGAGTAATGTTAGGCCTGAAATAAAATTGGGAGATGGGGAAGAAAAGGAGTGAAGAGTGGAAGCAGGTGTCGTGAAACTCTCTTGGCACCATGTCCTACCTTCTGCCAGGAGTAAACAGCAAGGAGTTTACTTCTGGAATAGATAAGGAATTCCTGGAAGTCACTGAGAAAGAGACCATCCCTAGAAGAAACAGGCAGAAGCCTTGACAAACTCAAGGGTCAGTAATGAATGATAAGAGGGCACAAACCTTTAGATCTCAGAGACATATGAATGAAAACCTACAAAATCAAAATGGCTATCAGTAGAATAAAACATCAGTAACCATGTTATGAAGTATGATGGAATGTAATACAACAATGAAAAGGACAGCATTGTCATGTTTAACAACATGATTTACCATCACACACACATACACACACAAAGTTATAGTCATAGTAATTTAAAAAATGGGCAAAACTAACAGATTTTTTTTGGTCTTTTTGAGACAGGGTCTCCCTGTAGCCTCAGCTATCCTGGAATTCACTATGTAGACCAGGCTGGCCTTGAACTAACAGAGATCCACCTGCCTCTGCCTCCTGAGTGCTGGGATTAAAATTTTTAAATGAGGCTGATACTCTCTGATTGGTAGTTGGTGACTACAAAGATTTTAAGTTTTCTTTCTTTTTTTTCCATTTATCACTTTTATTGACACCTTAGTACAGACAGTTACACACACACACACACACAGAGGAATTCTAAGCCAATGAAATTGTAGCACACTCGTCACCCTCATCATCTCCTTCAGCACCATCTGCTTCAGCATCCTCATACTTCTCTATGTCCTGGTGGGCTTCAGAGAATTCCCCTTCCTTCATGCTCTTGTCCACATAAGCATGCACAAAGGCATGCCTGGCATACATCTGGTGAAACCCATAGTCTAGGTGAGCTCAGGCCTCAGCAATATCTGTGGTGTCGTTCAGTGTGCACACAACTTGCTGCCCCTTGGCCAGTTCTCTACCAGGTACCACAGTGGAAGACTGTTAATTAATGCCAGTCTTGAAGCCCATGGGGTCATCCCCAAACTGGATGCTGCTGTTGGTCTTAATGATGGCAATGGAGGGATTGACATCTTTGGGCAAAACATCAGCATGATACAGCAGGGAGCAAGCCATGTATTTACCATGATGAGGGTCACATTTCTACATCTGGTTGGCTAGTTCAAAGGCAGAGATGTCTGTGATTGTAAGCTGCTCATGGTTTCTTAGCAGAGATGACAGGGGCATGTGTGACCGGAGGGGGGGATACAGGGATAGGGGACCAGATTGGTCCAGAATTCAGTCAGTTCTACATTCAGGGATCCATCAAATCTCAGGAAAACAGCAGTAGAAGAGAATCTGGCTAATAAGGTGGTGTATTAGTCAGGGTTCTCTAAAGAAACAGAAGCAACAGGATGAATATATATAGCTATATACAATTTATTGATTTGCTCATGTGACAGAGTTCAAGGATTCCAACAGTAGCTGCACCACACTGGAAAGGCCCAGTCGAGAATCCAGGGAACTGCTCAGTCCGCAAGACTGGATGTCTCAGTAGTCCCAATCCAGTGCTGAAGGCCCAAATGGGTTCCAGGAGATCTGCCGGTCTCAGTACACGCTGGGATCTGAAAGGTTGATCACAGCAGCAAGACAAACTCACCAGATGAGAGAGGCAAGCTGCAGGAGAAAAAGGGACCAGCTCCTTCTGCCGTGGCCTTAAATACTGCCTGCCGGCAGAAGGTAACGCCCACATTTGGGGTGGGCCATCCGGGTCGAGGCAGTCCAATCAGAAAACCCTTTTTCTCTTATTTGTTCCTTAGTCCAGTCAAGTTGACACCCAGGATTAACCATCACAAGTCCACCCCTTGTCAACTTGACACCCAATAAATAGCCTCTCCTTATGTTATGCTTAAATGTCAATTGCAAACGATGGCAGGGTCATAATTCCAACTAACATGTTATAAGTATCTCATGTGCAATAGCAAAGCATTATATCTTAGAGTAGGTGGTAATGTCCTTGAGAAGAACTTAGTCCTTCAGTATCTAATAACCTAAATATGACAACACTTAACACATATCTCAGTTGCACATTCAAAGGGGAACACAAGTATCCACTTAATATACATATATATATATATATATATATATACATATATAAACAAGCACATTCTTAACCAAATAGGACGAAGGTTAATATCTATTATAATCCACGTTTCTGCAACTGGTCCCGTGGCTTCAGCTGATATTTATGACTACCTTCTTCTACTACCCATTCTGTATTTCCTCCGCCATCAGCAAGCACCTCTGCAGGTCTTGGCTCTTTCCCTGGAGGAGTGACCCATACCTTCATCCCTGAAGGGTCTGGGCCATTTATTGTCCTGTCTGGTTTGGGTTGTTGGAGTTTCCCATTGACCTTAATCATAGGACATGGTAGCACCAGAAGGCGCCCTACAGCATCTCCTGCCTTCCAGACATAATCTTCCTTGCCCCCATTGTGGAGAAAAAGTCCAATTTCCCCATGGTAGTCTGGATCAATCACTCCTCCTACTACTGTTATTCCTTCCTTAGCCTGTTGGCTTAAAGGCAGTAGAAGCCCGAAGTGGCCAGGGGGAAGTCTTAGCTTCCAGTTCAATGGAACGTTTGCTGTATCTCCTGGCAAAAGCACTCCCCCCATTGGAGCCAAAACATCTAGACCAGCAGAACGCAAGGTCGTGGGTACAGGAAGCAAAAATTTTCCTACTGGGTCACTAGGGGTGATAGTGAGTGGAATCATTCCCACTTCCACCCCTTGGTTCCTGGACCCATGAATTCTGGCTATAGGAGAAACAGTACCATATAGTGGACGCTGATTCAAAGCATATACTGCTTGCTGGAGAACCTTGCCCCAGCCCTCCAGGGTATTGCTACCTAATTGGCGCTGTAACTGTGTCTTCAAGAGGCCATTCCATCGTTCTATCAAGCCAGCTGCTTCTGGGTGGTGGGGAACATGGTAAGACCAGTGGATACCATGACCATGGGCCCACAGTCGCACTTCTTTGGCTGTGAAGTGAGTTCCTTGGTCAGAAGCAATGCTGTGAGGAATACCATGATGGTGGATAAGGCATTCTGTAAGTCCCTGGATGGTAGTTTTGGCAGAAGCATTACGTGCAGGAAAGGCAAATCCATAACCAGAATAAGTATCTATTCCTGTAAGAACAAAACGCTGTCCCCTCCATGATGGAAGTGGTCCAATGTAGTCAACCTGCCACCAGGTTGCTGGCTGGTCACCCCGGGGAATAGCACCATATCGGGGGCTCAATGTTGGTCTCTGCTGTTGGCAAATCTGGCACTCGGCAGCAGCTGTAGCCAGATCAGCCTTAGTGAGTGGGAGTCCATGCTGTTGAGCCCATGCATAACCTCCATCTCTGCCACCATGACCACTTTGTTCATGGGCCCATTGAGCAACAACAGGGATAGCTGGAGAAAGAGGCTGACAATCCACAGAACGAGTCATCCGATCTACTTGATTATTAAAATCATCCTCTGCTGAGATCACCTTTTGATGAGCATTTACATGAGACACAAGTATCTTCACATCCTTTGACCATTCAGAGAGCTCTATCCACATACTTCTTCCCCAAATGTCTTTCTCACCAATTTTCCAGTCATGCTCCTTCCAAGTCCCTGACCATCCAGCCAAACCATTGGCTACAGCCCATGAATCAGTATATAATCGAACCTCTGGCCATTTCTCCTTCCAGGCAAAATGCACAACCATGTGCACTGCCCGAAGTTCTGCCCACTGTGAAGAATTTCCTTCACCAGTGTCCTTTAGGGTTGTTTCAGAAATAGGCTGTAATGCTGCAGCTGTCCACCTCTGGGTGGTGCCTGCATAACATGCAGAACCATCAGTAAACCAGGCCCTAGTCTTCTCTTCCTCAGTCAACTGATCATAGGGCAAACCCCATGAAGCCATAGGTGCATGAATAAGCACAGGAGGCATTGTAACAGGAGTGGGAACCATAGGCATTTGGGCAACTTCTTCATGTAACTTGCTTGTGCCCTCAGGGCCTGCCCGGGCCCTGTCACGTATGTACCACTTCTATTTGACAATGGACTGTTGCTGTGCACGTCCTACTTTATGGTCTGGTGGGTCAGATAACACCCAGCTCATGATGGGCAGCTCAGGTCGCATCGTGACTTGGTGGCCCATTGTCAAACGTTCAGTTTCCACTAATAGCAGGCTAAGAGCTGTCTCTCAAAAGGAGAATAGTTGTTTGCAGATGAAGGTAGAGACTTGCTCCAAAATCCCAAGGGCCTCTGCTGTGATTCTCCTGCCACAGACTCCAGACAGCATCTCTATCTGTCACTGATACCTCAAGCACCATTGGGTCTGCTGGATCATATGGCCCTAGGGGCAGAGCAGCCTGCACTGCAGCCTGGACCTGTTGAAGAGCCTTTTCCTGTTCCAAGCCCCATTCAAAGTTTGCTGCCTTCCGAGTCACCTGATATATGGGTCATAGTAACCCACCCAGATGAGGAGGCAAGCCGGAGGAGAAAAATGGACCAGCTCCTTCTGCTGTGGCCTTAAATACTGCCTGTAGAAGGTAATGCCCACATTTGGGGTGGGCCATCCGGGTTGAGGCGGTCCAATCAGAAGACCCTTTTTCTCTTATTTGTTCCTTAGTCCAGTCAAGTTGACACCCAGGATTAACCATCACAGGTGGTTAAGGCTAGTGTAGGCTCAATATCGATGTTTCTATGGGAGATGTCACAGATGGCCTCATTGTCGACCATGAAGGCACAGTCAAGAGTGCTCCAGGGTGGTGCGAGTGATGAGGGTGCAATGGTAAGGCTCAGTGACAGGGGTGGAAACTTGTGGGGCTAGGTAGATGGAGAACTCTAGCTTGAACTTCTTTCCATAATGAACAGGGAGCCGTTCCATCAGCAGGGAGGTGAACCCAGAGCCAGCTCCTCTACCAAAACTGTAGAAAACCAAGAAGTCCTGAAGACCTGTGCACTGGTCAGCCAGCTTGTGAATTCAGTCCCCAACAAGGTCAATGGTCTCCTGAGCCGAGTTATTGTCATCACCTTCTGCACCTGTGATGATCTGCCTAGGGTGGAAGAGCGGGCAGTAGCTTCCAGTGCAAGCTTTACCAAAGACTGTGGATTCTAGGTCTATAAACACTGCCCCGACTACATGTTTGCCAGGGCCTCATGTTGAAGGAGTCATTTCTTCCTCCAGTGTCTTGTAACTTGGACCTGGCCATCAGGTAGGAACCTGTGTTCCAGACAGTAGAGTTTCCAGTAGGCATTGCTGATCTCAACACCAACCTGGCCAAGGTGGCTGGAGATGTACTCATGCATATTTGGTCCTCAAAGAGTTCTGCAACAACTGAAGTAGTCAAGGGAGGGCCACAAAGTTCTCCCACTAACAGACTGCCATGCCAAGGAATCTGGGAAGAGGCAGTGTCTGTGTAAGATTTCCTATGCTTTTTCCCCTTGATGTAGGTGGTGGTTCCATGAGTGAGTTTACCTTATGAAAATTATAGAGGTGATTTTTACAATTTGAATATTTTTTAGGTGTGTGCATACACATTGAAAAATACATGCATTTAAAAAATGGATGGAAAGTTTTATCTAGTGTTTCCTGCACATGCTTAGTCACTGTGAAGGTATGAACAGGAGATCTGGGCTTTGGTTTCCCTAGGACACGGTCTTGCACATTGGGAAAGAAAGGCACCCATGCCTTCCCCTTGGCCTCCATCCTCGGCTTGGTCCTTTTGCTTTAGAGTCTTTCTGTCTTTGAAGAAATGATGTGCAACAAGATAACCAGTGCTTGCAGAACCAGCATCCTTTAATTTTCTCTCTAAAGAAATAACCATGTTTTCTGTTTGTTCCCTACATTGTACGGAGTCACTTGCTCTAGAACTTGAACAAACTGACTCCTGCCAATCTCCTTTCTTCCTTCCAGCTCATTCCACTTCATTTTCAGGCCACTTAGTCCATTTTTCCCCCCTTTTGTCCTTGGTTTTCAAGACATCCCATTTGGGCTGATCCCTATTTGGTGACAAGTTGTCAGAACAGCTCAGGTCTCAGTTCTGTTGTGTGATTTAAGCAAAAAAAATTGACTGGGAAAATTAGACGGAGGTGATTGCAGCTAAAGTGCCTTTTATTGAAGCTTTTGGAAAACGTAAATGTCATCAGTCTTGTCAAAGCCAGACACAGGAGAAAATAACAGGACTAGAGGCGGGCCAGGATACATGCTGGGACTGTACTAACTTAGAATTAGCCTTCCTATTTGTCATTATTTATTCCTTGTTGGTAGGGTGGATGGAGGAGGAGAGGAGAAGACAAATCAGAGGGGAGAGTGGAACATGGTTGGAACTGGGGTGAAAAATACTAAATCCAAGCAGCGGTATTTATTTTTTATTCCCCTGGAGTGTTGACTATAGCCTTATGATTTCTGAGCAACTGGAATGAGAACAGTTAGGGGTTGAAAGCTTCAGCTTTGGTCTAGAATTAGAAGACAGTGAAGTAGGCTGAGCTGGGAGAAGAGCCAGGATGCTCAGACCCAAATGCTGTTAATATGGCAGCTGAAGCTGCCCAAGGGGAAGGGACTATTCAGGAAGTCTTTGTTCAGTGACATTCAGTAAGTACACCCACACCCTAGTAACCTGCCCTCCATTCAATGACCCACTGGGAATCTACTACCTGTGAGATCCTGAGTTGAATGCAAAGAAGACTTTTGTGCAGCCTTGTCCTAGAGGGGCATGTGACTATGAATCTTGTTATAGGTTTAACGTGGAGTTCCCCTCTAAAAAGATCATGCATTGAAGACTGGATCCTCAGAGCAATGTTTGCAGGTGGGGCTTTTGGGAAGTGACTGTATCCTGAGACTCTCAAGTAATCAGTGGATGAATACATTGGTGAATTCACAATCTGATGGCATTTATAGGGAGATGGTAGAAAGTAATGAATGGAGCCTGCATAGAAGAAATAGGCCAGTGTGGGAATGTCCCTGAAGGGGCTACCTGGTCTTTTCCTCTCTCTCTCTCCCCCCCTTCTGTCTGTCATGAAGTTAGCAGCCACCCCCTAGGCCATTCTGATATTCTGCGTTGCCACATGTCTAGTGACTTTGGTATGAAGTCTCTGAAACTATGAGCCAAAAATAAACTAGTCCTCATAGCAATAAACACCTGATTAAGACAAGCCTTAGCCTGGTCTAGCAAGACCTGACTTTGTCCTCGAGTGGATGAAACTGGGAAATGACAAGCCAAAAGGAGCTCCCCCCCACCAAAAAAACCAACCTGAGTGACCCTTGAGGACCAGATCCTCAACTGATCTTAAGAAAACAAAAACCGGGAGATCTCCCAAGACCACTTGAAGTGCAGGTAGGTACGTAGCAGCTGGGTGCATCAGCAAGGCGGATTGTTGTTTGATTTGATCCATTTAATCTAGTTGTCTTTGGCTTCATTGGCTTTTGCGGTTGTGAGGGTGGAGTTATCCTCCCAGCTGGTATAAAAGGTGGGGTTGTGTGAGTCTTGAGATCAGAGATCTCCCAAGACCACCTGAAGCACAGGTACTGGGCTGAAGAGCACTCTCTCCCACCCCCTGTCCAACTGGGATTACTAAGGCATCTGGAGGAGGCAAGCAAAGCAAGCCTTCAACACAGTGTAGAGGCATTTGGGACTCACAATGGAATACAGGCAAGGAGAAGCCCATATGCCAGGAACACGAAGAAGAGACAATATGGGAAAGGTGCTGGATAATCCCACACCAAGCTCTACCAACCCTGTGGAATATTCCTACAGTGGGACCTCCCTGGGGATGGGCCAGGACACAGATATCAGAAGCACAATCATGAACATACTTAAAGAAATGCAAGATAATAAAGAGCAAATCAAAGAATTAAGAAAAGAGAACAATCTGAGATCTCCTGAGGCCAGGGGAAGGAAGAGCAAGAAAGCAGGTAGGAACTGGGTGCCTCAGCAAGGCTGATTGTTGATCCTTTAATCTAGGTGTCTTTGGCTTGATTGGATTTTGTGGCTGTGGGGTGGAGTTATCCTCCCAGCTGGTATTAAAGGTAGGGTTGTGTGACTCTTGAGATCTGAGATCTCCTGAGACCAGCAGAAGGTACTGGGCCACAGGCTGAAGAGTGCCCCCCCCCAAACTGGGATTACGAAGGCATATGAAGGAGGCAAGCAAAGCAAGCCTTCAACACAGGGAAGAGGCATTTAGGACTCACATTGGAAAACATGCAAGGAGAAGCCCATATGCCAGGATCACGAAGAGACAACACTGGAAAGGGGCAGAATAATCCCACACCAAACTGTACCAACCCTATGGAAGACTCCTGCAGTGGAATCCCTCTGGGGATGCCCCAGGACACAGATATCAGAAACACAATTGGGAACATATTTAAAGAACTACAAGATTATAAAGAACAAATCAAAGAACTAAGAAAAGAGAATGAAGAATCCAAGAAGGATCCAGAGAGAGAGAATGACAAACTCCAGAAGGAAGTAGAAACATTGAAAAGATCCCATGCTTAAAAAGAAAAGGAAACCAACCAGCAAAGCAAAGAGCTAGAAGAAGAGATTGAGAAGCTCCAAAAGGAAGTAGAAATACTAAAGAAATCAGAGGAAATGAAAAAGGAAATCAAACACTCATACAATCAAGAGGAAAAGAATGGAAAAAGCCTCAGAAGTGGAATGGAGGAAGCAGAACAAAGAATATCAGACCTGGAAGATAACACAGAACAACTAAAAACCTCAAGGAAAGATTATGAAAAATTTAAAAATACACAAAAGTGGAACAACCAGGAACTGTGGGACACTATAAAAAGATCAAACCTTTGCATCATAGGAATAGAGGAAGGAGAAGAATCCCAAGAGAATGGTATTGATCAGATATTCAACAGAATAATAGATGAAAACTTTCCCAAGCTAAAAAAGGAAAAACCAATACAAATACAAGAAGCAAATAGAACTCCAAACAGACAAGATTATAAAAGAAATTCTCCATGTCACATCATCAAAATCACATCAAAATGCTAGACACCCAAAACAAGACAAAATCCTTAAAGCGACAAGAGAAAAACAAGTGACCTATAATAGGAAACCTATCAGAATTACAACTGACTTCTCAATCTAAACTATGAAAGCAAGAAGAACCTGGAGCAAAGCATTCCCAGTATTAAGGGACAATAGATGCCAACCCAGGTTACTATACCCAGCAAAAATGTCAATTATAGTTGAAGGAGAGAGAAAAACCTTCCAGGATATAAACAACTTGAAAGAATACATTTCTGGAAAACCAACCCTTCAGAGGATACTTGAAACAATTCAAAGGACAGAAGAAAGGAGCAACCAACCACAGGCACCTAGAAAGAGAAATCAATAAAAGCATAACTGCAGAAGTAGAAACTGAAACCCAAATTGCAAATGGATAATAAGGCAAAAGGAAGCAACACAAACCTATCAGTCATAACCTTAAATATTAATGGACTAAATTCCCCAATCAAAAGACATAGACTGGGAGAATGGATTAGGAAACAGAATCCATCCATATGCTGTCTACAAGAAACACATCTTACCTTCAAGGACAGGCACCACCTTAAAGTGAAGGGATGGAAAAAAATATTCCAAGCAAATGGTACCAAAAAGAAAGCAGGTGTTGCTATTTTATTATCAGATAAAATAGACTTCAAAGTAAAAGAAATCAGAAGAGACAAAGCAGGCCATTACATTTTTATCAAAGGAACAATTCACCAAGAAGATTTCACAACTGTGAATATATATGCCCCAAACTCTGGCGCACCAAACTTTATAAAGGCAATTCTCCAGGACCACAAGTCACACACTAACCCCAGTACACTCATAGTAGGAGATTTCAATACCCCACTGAGTCCTTTGGACTGATCAACAGGACAAAGAATAAACAGAGAGACATCTGAACTGAACAATATGATACACCAAATGGACCTCATAGACCTCTACCGAATATTCCACCCTAATACCAGAGAATACACTTTCTACTCAGCACCACACAGAAAATTCTCCAAAATCGTCCACATACTGGGACACAGAAGAAACCTCCACAAATACAAAAAGATTGAAGTAATTTCATGCACTCTATCAGACCACAGTGCGATAAAGCTCAACATCAACACCAGGACAAGCCCAACTGCCTACAAGAACAGATGGAGACTAAACAACACACTCTTCAATAATGAATGGGTCAAGGAAGAGATAAGGAAAGAAATAAAAGCATTCCTGGAACTGAATGACAATGACAATACAACACAACAAAACCTATGGGATACCTTAAAAGCAGTCCTAAGAGGGAAGTTTATAGCCCTAGGTGCCTACATTAGAAAAACAGAAAGAGCACAAGTGAATGATCTAACACTGTAGCTAAAAGTACTTGAGAGACAACAACAGATGAACCCTAAACGAAGCAGACAAGGAGAGATAACAAAAATCAGAGCAGAGATCAATGAAATAGAAACAAAGCAAACAATATAAAAAAAATCAATGCATTCAAAAGTTGGTTCTTTGAAAGAATAAACAAGATAGTCAGACCTCTAGCCCAGTTGACCAAAAGAAAGAAGGGACAACTCCAAATCAATACAATCTGTGATGAAAAGGGAAATATCACAACAGACAAGAAAAAGATCCAAAAAAGCATACGGGAATACTTCAAAAACCTATACTCTACAAGTTTGAAAACCTAGAATAAATGGATGAATATCTGAAATTCTAGGAATCAACAAAGCTCAACCAAGAAGATATGCACAGCTTAAACAGACCTATAATATATGAAGAAATTGAAGTTGTAATAAGAAACCTCACAACTCAAAAAAGCCCAGGCCCAGACGGCTTCACGGCAGAATTCTATAAACATTTCAAAAAGACTTACAACCATTATTACTCAAACTGTTTAGAAGGATACAATCAGGGCTGGAGAGATGGCCTAGCGGTTAAGAGCGCTGATCGCTCTTACAGAGGACCCGGGTTCGATCCCCAGCACCCACATGGCGGCCAAGAACCGTCTGAAACTCCAATTCCAGGAGAACTCCAGTTCCAGGGGAATCCGAGACCCTCTTCTGACCTCCGCGGCATTGCACGACACGGGTGCACAGACCTGCATGCAGACAGTACATTCATACACATACAGAAATAAATAAAAAAAAAGAAAAAAAAAAGAAGAAGGAACAATCCTAGAGGAATCTCCTTCAAATTCCTTCTATGAAGCCGCTATCACTCTATTACCAAAACAGGCTATAAGATAAAACTAAAAAGGAGAATTATAGACCCATCTCCCTAATGAACACCAGATGCCAAAATTCTAAACAGGATACTGGCAAATCTCATACAGACCTACATCAAGAAGATCATCCATCATGACCAAGTTGGATTCATACCAGAGATGCAGGGATGGTTCAACATACGAAAATCAATAAACATCATCAAACACATACGTGTACTGAAAGACAAAAACCACACCATCATCTCAATTGACACTAAAAAAGCCTTTGACAAAATCCAGCATCCCTTCATGCCTAAAGTCCTAGAAGTAATTGGACTGGAGGGATTCATTCCTCAATGTAATCAAAGCCTATACAGAAACCACAGCCAATATCAACTAAATGGGGAAATGACAGAATCATCCCTTTCAGGTAGGAATTCTGCAAGGCTGCCCTCTGTTAACCCACTCTCTTCAATATAGTGCTTGAACACTGCTAGAGCAATAAGGCAAGAAAAGGAATTAAAGGAGTACTAATTGGCAAAGAGGAAGTCAAGCTATCCCTATTGCTGATGATATGATGGTTTACTTTAAGGGATGCTAAAAACTACACCAGAAAACTCCTAGAAATGATTAAAAGCTTCAGCAAATGGCAGGATACAAAATTAACCTAAAAAATCAGTAGCCCTTCTTTACACCAACAACAAGCAACTGGAGAAGGAATTCAAGGAGACCTTCCCACTCACAATAGCCTCAAAAACAATAAAATACCTAGGAACAAACCTAATCAAAGACACCAAAGACCTGTACAACAAAAATTTTAAACCCTTAAAGAAAGAAATTGAAGAAGACATCAGAAGATGGAAAAACCCCCCATGCTCATGGATTGGGAAAATTAACATTGTAAAAATGTCTATTCTACCCAAACGCTTGTATAGATTTAATGCAATCCCAATTAAAATCCCCAAGAGTTTCTTCACAGGCTTGGAAAAAAGTCCTTAAATTCATTTGGAAAAACAAAAGACCCCGAATAGCCAAAACAACCCTGAGTGAAAAGAGCAACACAGGGAGCATCGCTATACCAGACTTCTAACTATACTACAGGGCTATAGTCATAAAAACAGCCTGGTACTGGCACAAAAGCAGACCTGTTGACCAATGGAACAAAACTGAAGATCCAAACCTGAGTACATACAATTTCAGCCATCTCATATTTAACAAGGGGTCCAAGAAGACACAATGGAGAAAAGACAGCATCTTCAGCAAGTGGTATTGGCAAAACTGGATCACCACTTGTAGAAGAATGAAATTAAACTCCTAGCTCTCACCCTGTACAAAAGTCAACTCCAGATGGATTGAAGACCTCAATGTGAAACCCCAAACTCTGAAGGCAATAGAAGAAAAAGTTGGCAGCAGACTACAAGACATAGGTGTAGGAAAAGACTTCCTAAATCAGACAGCAACTGCACAAGTATTAAGGTGGACAATTGACAAATGGGACCTCGTTAAACTCAAAAGCTTCTGTACATCAAAAGAAATAATCAAAGAAGTGAAGAGAAATCCCACAGAGTAGGAGGAAAACTTCATCACCACAGAAACATCTGACAAAACATTGATTTCCAGAATATATAAACTACTCAAAAAACAAAGAAAGAAAACAAATGACCCACTCAATAGATGGAGCAAAGAGCTGAACAGAGACTTCACAAGTGAGGAATTAGAGATGGCTGAGAAACACCTTAAGAAATGTTCAACATCACTAATCATTTTTTTTAAACTTTATTTATTTTATTTATTTCTGTATGTGTATCAATGTACTGTCTGCATGCAGGTCTGTGCACCCGTGTTGTGCAATGCCGCGGAGGTCAGAAGAGGGTCTCGGATTCCCCTGGAGCTGGAGTTCTCCTGGAATTGGAGTTTCAGACGGCTCTAGGCCGCCATGTGGGTGCCGGGGATAGAACCTGGGTCCTCTGTAAGAGCGGTTGGCGCTCTTAACCGCTAGGCCATCTCTCCAGCCCCAGAACATCACTAATCATTAAGGAAATGCAAATCAAAACCACTTTAAGATATCATCTTACTCCAATAAGACTGGCTAGGATCAAGAAAACAAATGATACCAAGTGCTGGAGAGGTTGTGGGGAAAGGGGAACACTCATCAACTGCTGGTGGGAATGTAAACTCGTACAGCCACTATGGAAGGCAGTGTGGAGAACCCTTGGAAGACTTGGAATGAACTTGCCACCCGACCCAGCCATACCACTCCTCGGCATGCACCCTCAAAACTCACCCCACAGCAGAGATACATGCACAGCCATGTTTATTTCAGCTCTTTTCATAATAGCAAGGATCTGGAACCAACCCAAATGCCCCTCACCTGACGAGTGGATAGAGAAAATGTGGCACATCTACGCAATGGAGTTCTATGCAGCAGTAAAGAAAGATGACATCATGAGCTTTGCAGGAAAGTGGCTTGAGCTAGAAGACATGCTGAGTGAAGTAACACAGTCCCAGAAAAACAAACGATGAATGGTATCCCTCGTTTGTGGATGCTAGTGCCAATTACCTAGTTGTAAGTATTTCTTGTGCACAGCTTCTTGAGCTTTTGTCCAAGCAGTTGGGAGTGATGTATGTTGGAAACAACAACAACAACAACAACAACAACAACAACAACAGAAAGGACCGCATCAAAGAACTGAGTGAAACAGTGAACTTCTGCTCTAAATAGTCAGCTTCCACATGGAGAATATGGAGAAAGACTGAGAAAGAGATGAAAAGCATGTTTGGCAGAATACATGAGCTCTGGTGGGGTGGGGGGATAGGGTGGGGGACATGGGTCTAGATTTGATAATCTTGTACAAAATATATATTAAAAAATTTAAAAAAACCAAAGTATTAAGAATAAATCTTGAAAAAAAAGAAATTCTCTCTTTTTCATATCAGAAGTATGATAGATACGTTGTAATGAAGAGGGCACTCAGTACATAACTTATCGAATAAATGAAGCTGTTCTTCATTTATTCAGCCATTACTCATTGATAACTGCCTGTAGGTGTGAGTCATAGGGCCCCCGGGGGAGGCACAAATACATCCCACTTCTACATCCTGCCACCTCTTCCCCTTTGGTGATCTGTAGTATCTGAACTCTTTTGGTGGGCAGATGAATTTTAATGGAATGGATTCCTCATTTCAAGCACAGTAAATCCAAAGGCAGATAATCCATGGATTGAATTTGATGGCCACAGAGGACAGTGGGTTTGAGAAAGCTAGTCTATACAGTGTATTTCCTTCCAGTGGTGGGGGAGGACAGCTGGGATGTGCTGTCCCTGGGCAGAGCCCCCTGTACAGCTTATGTCCAGTGTCTCCAGCAGCAATGGAAGCAAACCTCCAACACTTTCTTGGCTTAACTGGCAGCCTCAGGAAATCAACCTTCACTGGGGTGCCCAGACCCTGGAGTGAAGTCCACTGTGGAGCCTCATCCTGCCTAGAATTCAAATCAACGCAGGCACCCAGATCTTTTTCTTTTGCAGCTCCTGTTTCTCCTTGGGGAAATCTGAGGGTCTGGGTTTAATGATTGGGCCCCTCTGTTTCCCAGGTGTTTTGGCCCTTAACCATCCATCCTCATAGCAAAACTGATATGTCTTTTATTTCTTTCTGTCAGTGTTTATGAGTGTGTCGCCTGTCATATGTAAGCATGTTGCCTGTCATATGTGTGTCGCCTGTCATATGTCAGTGCATCCATGATGTCTAGTGCCCACGGAACTCAGAAGAGGGTGTTAGATCTCCTGGAACTAGAGTTATACATGGTTTTTAGTGATCGTGTGGGTGCTGGGAACAGAGAACCTGGGTCCTCTGTGAGAGCAGCCAGTGCTCTTTACTGCTGAGCCATCGCTGCAGCCCCCAGGTGTTTCAATTACCCTTGATTACTATGGGAAGACAGTTGTCCTGGGCTGCGGGGCCTCCAGAGCTGGCTACCTGGCAAATGCTCCCAGCCGGTTCCCCAAATGTAGCCCGCTGCATTTTCCCGAATTGCAGCAGTGAAGGAAGGCTGCTTTCCAGCAGAAAGAAGAAAAAGAAAAAGAAAAAAAAAGAATTTAAGTTTTAATGGATTTTGGAGAATTCCTAGCTCACTCATCTCAGGAGGTAGCCCTACAGGTGTTGCATTTTGTGATTTCTGGATGGCTGAGATACTGGGGCAGAAGGGCAGGATGAGCTCGGATGGCTGAGATACTGGGGCAGAAGGGCAGGATGTGCCCGGATGGCTGAGATACTGGGGCAGAAGGGCAGGATGAGCCCCAGAGTTTCTGTCTTTCTGCTTAGTTTTCATTGCTTCCCCCTTTCCATTCCTTTTTTTTTTTTTTATGTGTATGAGTGTACTGTCTGTATGTAGGTTTGTGCACCTGTGTCGTGCATTGCTGCGAAGGTCAGAAGAGGGTGTCAGATTCCCCTGGAACTGGAGTTAAAGATGGTTCTTAGCCGCCATGTGGGTATTGGGGATCAAACCCGGGTCCTCTGCAAGAGCAGTTGGTGCTCTTAACCGATGAGCCATCTCTCCAGCCCCCCATCTGTCTTCTTGTGGGCACCCTGGCTATTCATTTCTTTCCATGATTGACTCCACTCCCCAGCAGACGTGGACTTCCTCCAGCTCCTTCACTGCTATGCCATTTTTGGTTAGAGCACTCCTTCATCCTGTATCATCCCACTTTCATTTCTTATAATTTGTGTATTTACCACTTACTGGCAGACTCACACTTTCCTTGAAGACATCCTCTGGTATCCTGACGGATTATACTCTCTATGTATAATTTAAAAAAATGTGATGGAGTCCTATTACATGCATTTTTTTCTTCATCATGACTCCAAGGCCAATTCTATTAGTTTGATTTTCCAGATGAACAAACCGAGAGGGAGGTAGTGACTTTCCAAAATCAACCTGCATATAAACAGAACTCTAGGTTCTGTGTCAAAAAGTTCAGAGTTTAAGGCTTTATGTAACAGCTGCCAATGGCCAAGGAAATTATATAGCAAAGACCAGTCAAGAATTTTCACTTAGAAGAATATTGTCAAACACTGTGCCCCCAAGTAACAGTTTTCATAGGTGATAATATTGTGTGGAATTCTGTGCCAGGAAGCTGCTTTTCCTGTATAGGGGGCATTTCCCTTAGATAGAGGCAGGGGTTACAAAGGGCAAAAGCCCCTACTACCTTACTATGCCTGATGCAATGAAGGAGCTTGCTGTCTGAGGGGAGGAAGAGATGACCTGGCCAGTGGGCACCCCAATTAACAAGTGCATTTTGGTGGTTGAATTCACTACTTGGATTAATTGGAAAGTAGAAGTGAGGCTGGGTAGAATGGCTTAATTGCACAATTGGAAAAGCCAACCTCCTGGCCTGTGAGATGTGGGAAGCTCTTGAGGCTGTAGTCTCCAACCCTCCTTCTTCCTTGGTAATCTTCTCTTGAATTCATGAACCTGAAGTTTTGCAAGCCCAGCAGAAAGGTGCTTCCTTTAATGCCTTTTTCTATAGCATTTGGCCATTTAAGGCAGGCCCCCTTGAAAGTGGGCTGCGTTTGAGCCTAGCTTTCATTTCGAAGAGCCATTTTAAATGTTCTCTGTGTTTGAGTCGCACTTAATGCTTTCACTAATGGCTGGTTTAGTCACAGGCAGAATGCTTGGCCCACCTTCAGCATAGCTTCTGAGGTGTCAGAAAGTTAAATCAGAAACAGCAAAGACATTAGAACCAAACCAACTCAGATGTGAATCCCAACTCTGTTTCTTACAAGCTGTGATCCTTCTTGGAGCACCAAGCATCAGTTCTTAATTGTAAATGGAGAAAATAATAGCCATATTCAGTATTGGGAAGAAGGAAGGATTCAGCAGATGTGAAGGACTTCCTTCTTCATCTGGCCAAAGCCCCTTCTCCTTCTCCTGTCCTTTTGGGACCAAACCAGACTCACATCTTACCAGCCTCTCCCAGCTCCCCTCACATTTGCTTCTTTTCTCCCCTCCCACCCCTGCTTCTTCTTGTCAACACAAACACACACACTTCAAATGCCTTCAGGTCCTGGTAGCCAATTTGTGACAGTTTGATTCCACGACTTTGTTATTTGTGGTTAACTTTACCCTGTAATTTAAGACATAGATTGATAGAAGTGGCAGCATAGCGCCAGGGTCCTGTGGCCTTAAAGTGACAGAAGTGTGCATTGTATGTAACTCTTGGTGCCAATTAATACTTTATATGAATTCACATTATTAACATGTTTTGAGATGTTCTTAGAAATGTTGGCTTATTAACCAACACTTAATCTATAATAGATGAACCCTGAGGCTTGATAAAGTACACCTTTATTTCTCAAAGGAAAGTTCTCTCTGTGGGGAATGGAGTTACGGGGTCCTTTTCCACATAGTTGTTCAGAGGTGTGGGCCAATAGCAATTCATTTAGTCTCAGCACATGGCTTCCAGGGTGGTCCCAGACAGGACATTAAAGCACATGTTTAATCCCAGCACTAGGGAGGCAGATGCAGGCAGATCTCTGTGAGATCAAGGCCAGCCTGGTCTACATAGTGAGTTCCAAACAGACAGGAGACCTTGTCCAAAAAAAGCCATAAATATTTGTGAGACTGAATGAGGAATCACTTCTTCCTACTTATCTGTTCCTGTGGCCAGAAGGCATTCACACACACCACAGGAGAAGTTGGGAAATGCAGTGTGTGTGTGTGTGTGTGTGTGTGTGTGTGTGCACGTGTGTGTGTGTGTGTGTGTGTGTGTAGGGCAGAAGTTAATATCAAGTGTCACTTCTCAGGTGGTATCTACCTGGTTTCTTGAGACAAGTTTCTCGCTGGAGCTCACTGAAGGATGGCTGGTCGTGGACCCCAGGGATCCACCTGTTTACATGTGACCAGCACTAATTTACAAACGTGGCCATCACACTCAGCTTTTCTTACTTTTATTTAATGTGGATTCTGGAGATTATTCTTAGGTCCTCAGGCCTGCAAGGAAAGACTGTCTCACTGACATATCTCCTTCCTCTCCCTTTCTTCCTCTCTTTCTCTCTCTCTCTAGAAGAGATATTTTTGAATTTGGATATGTATTTCTTCTCTCTTTTATTTTCCAAGAATTGAGTTTCTAAATTTCCATGTATCTTTCAGAAATACACACACACACACACACACACACACACACATGCACACACACACACGGGACACATTCATTCTGTGAAGCTTAGACTGGCTTCAAACTTGAGATCCTTTTGTCTTAAGTCCCCAAGTGCTGGGATTATAGGCATTTGTCACCAAACATGGATATAAATATACATTTTACCAAGTAAAACATTGAACCCAAGCAAAATTTGTACAAAGATAAGGTAATTATGGCAATTCTTCTAGAAATCTAATAGGAATTAATAAACCAGGGACTATATGATCCTAACTGTGACATAACATCATTCTGCTCTTTTCAGTAGTATCTCATTTGAAGTCTTTTTCTATTGAAACAATCCTGGATATAAGGACAATGGAATGCAAAATTTTTAAGGATAGCTAAGATTAAAAATGAGTCTTCAAATCAGCACCTGCTTGTGGTGATTGCTATTGTCTTGGTCGGCTATGAGTAAGAGGTCATTCCTTTTGGTTTTAAGAGAGAAAATTCAAGATGGCTTAGTATTTTTTAATGGAACATGGTATGTGAGACCTTTCTGTGCAATTTCTGATGAACCTTTCTTAAAATCGTTCTAACTAACAGCTATGCCCTTAAAAATAATAATAACCACAGTAATAATGACAAATTCAAAATTCACCTCAAGTTTTATTTTGTTTGCTTTCTGCTAATTTCTAGAGCTCAAATTAGTGAGGCTAGGAATCTAAAGTCTTTTGAGGCATATCACGGCTGACAGTACCACTTCCTTTAAATACAGTCTTGTTGATCTTTCTTAAATCAAGAAACATCCCATTTTATTTCTCTAGCTTGAGCTACTCTTAGCTTACTAAAAACCTCTTTCTGGTCTGCTGGGAACAATAAAAACCTTGCATGATTTTCTTACCAAATCAAGAGAACATCACTTCCATTCCTCTGTTTTCTCTATTGAGTTAACCAATTTACTCTGCAAATAATGACTGGGGCTAATTAATAGTTTTCCACAGCTGGTTCCCTAACCCTCTAGATACATTTAACAATTGCTTCCTTGTGGAAGCTGCCCTAGAATCAGTTTAATCCAGCATTCACTCCTTGCCATGGAGCAGGCATACTCCCCTGCTCAGCTTTACCATGAAAGGTCGGGATGGCTCATTGGTATTGCAGAGCACACCATGAAAGGCCGGATGGCTCATTGGTAGTGCAGAGCACACAGATATGTGTACATACGAACCAAGGGATGGTGGTGAAAGTTTCTCCCTAGTTCATCTTTGTCTTTGCTATTTATCTATTTATTTCCTTTCGGTCTTTCTTTTTCAACATTTACTCTTAACAACTATCTTCTCATATCTGCTAATATTTCTACCAGATGCATCTTGAATATTTTTTCCCTACTTTTGAATTCTCTGTGAACCTAAGGTGCATAGAATTGGATTGATCATGTTGTCAGTACATCACTTAATTTCATCATTAGGGTTTGGTTGGTTATTTTTAAATAATGTAATGACCACTCAAAAAAACCTCTCTTTAATGTAAATGGTAATGTAAGATGGGTGTGGTGGTTTGACTGAGAAGAGTTCAAGTATTTGGTCAGTTTGTGGCACTTTTTGCAGAAGATCTGGAACCTCTGGGAGGTGTGGCTTTCCTGGAGGAAGCATGTCACTGGGGGTGGGCTTTGTGAGTTCACAGCCTTACCCCATTTCCAGTTTTGCTCCATTTGCTTCCTGTGAATGAAGGTGTGAGCCTTCAGCTTTCTGTTCCAGCCTCTTCTGCTACAATTCCTCTCTGCCATGATGAATTCTTATTCCTCTGGAATTGAAAGCCTCCATAAACCATCTGTAAGTTTCCTTGGTCATGGTGTTTTTATCACAGCAACAGAAAAGTAACTAATACAATGGGCTGTTGATAATAGCCTAATCATGTGATCTTCCCATTTCTACACATTACTGGGTTTCTCTATAGAAGACAAAGCTGATCCTGAATGGTGTGTATTCCCTGTTCTCTTGCTTTCTTTTGAGTACTATTTTACTTCATCTCTAAGTAGTTCTTCAAAACCTATTTTGATTTTAATTGTTAGACTCTATAAAAGTGACATGAGGCTGGGCGTGGTGGTGCACACCTTTAATCCCAGCACTTGGGAGTCAGAGGCAGTCAGATCTCTGTGAGTTCAAGGCCAACCTGGTCTACATAGTGAGCTCTAGGCCAACTTGGACTAAAGGGAGACCCTGTCTCAAAAAAGACAAAAAAAAGTGATATGAATCTCTGTGTAACCTTTAGGGTTAGTGTCATGGTTTGGGTCAAGTATGTCTTGAAAAAGACTTGGGGGCTGGAGAGATGGCTCAGTGGTTAAGAGTGCTGACTGCTCTTGCAGAAGACCCAGGTTCGATTCCCAGCACCCACATGGCAGATAAAAACCATGTAAGGCCGGGCGTGGTGGTGCATGCTTTTAATCCCAGCACTTGGGAGGCAGAGGCAGGCAGATCTCTGTGAGTTCAAGCCAGCCTGGTCTCCATAGTGAGCTCCAGGCCAGCTAGGACTAAAGGGAGACCCTGTCTCAAAAAGACAAAAAAAGAAAAGAAAAGAAAAAGACTCGTATGAAAGCCTTGGTCTCTGGCTGGTGGAACTATTGAGAAATGATAAGATTCAGAAAGCTCTGACATCAGATTTGTTCTAGTTTTTTCTTCAATTGCTGTGACAAAACACTGACCGACACCAACTTGGGGAGGAAAGGGTTTATTCAGCTTACATCTCCTGGGTCACAGTTCATCACTCGGGGAGCCCAAGGCAGGAACTCAGGGCAGGAACCTGGAGGCAGGCCGTGGAGGAATGCTGCTTACTAGCTTGCTCCTTTGGCTCATGCCCAGCCTGCCCTCTTATACAATACACAACAACCTGCCCAGGGTGGCACCATCCATAGTGGGCTGGGCCCTCTCACATTGCTCAACAATCAAGACAATACTCCACAGATGTGGCCACAGACCAGTCCAATGGAGCCGATTCCCCAATTGAGGCTCCCTCAACCTGGGTATGTCAAGTTGACACTAAAGCTATCTAGCACAAGATTCATTGATTAATTCATAATTAGATGGCTTTAATGGGATGTGGTACAAATTTTAAAAGATGGGGCATGTTTGGAAGAGGAAAGTACTGGTGTTGTGACTGTGAAAGGCATTTCTTGCCCATCCTTTCTTTCTCTTTGCTTCTATGAGGTAAGCTGCTTTCCTCTGCCATACCCATTCATCATGCTGTTCCTGCCTTGCTGTGAGTCTCAGAGCAATAACAGATTCAATGCAATCCTAATTAAAATCCCCTTGAGTTTCTTCACAGACTTGGGAAAAAAAATCCTTAAATTCATATGGAAAAACAAAAGACTCCGAATAGCTAGAGCCACCCTGAGTGAAAAGTGCAATAAAGGGGGATCATTTTACCAGACTTCAAGCGATATTACAGGGCTGTAATCATAAAGACTGGTACTGGCACAAAAACAGACCCATTGACCAATGGAACAATATTGAAGATCCAAACTTGAGCTCATACAATTTTAACCACCTCATATTCAGCAAAGGGGCCAAAAAAAGCTCAATATAGGAAAGACAGCATCTTCAGAAAATGGTGCTGGCAAAACTGGATCACCATTTGTAGAAGAACAAGATTAAACCCCTGCCTCTTACCCTGTACAAAAATCAACTCCAAGTGGATCAAAGACCTCATCAAGAAACCCAAAACTCTGTCTAGGGGACTTAATGGGGTATTGAAGTCCCCTAGTATTAGTGTGCTGGGGTTAATCTGTGCCTTGAGAGCCTGAAGAATTTTCTTTATAAAGTTTGGTGCACTGGTGTTTGGTGCATATATGTTTATGATTGTGAAATCTTCATCATTAATTGTTCCTTTAATAAAGATGTAATGGCCCTCTTTGTCTCTTTTGATTTCTTTTGCTTTGAAGTCTATTTTGTCTGATATTAGAATAGCCACACCTGCTTTCTTTTTGTACCATTTGCTTGAAATACACTCTTCCATCCCTTCACCTGAAGTCTGATGCCTATCCTTGAGAATTGAGATGGGTTTCTTGTAGACAGCATATAGATGGTTTTGTTTCCTAATCCATTCTTCCCAGTCTAGTTCCTTTTGATTGGGAGTTTAAGCCCAAGTAATATAAGGTTAATAGTTGCGAAGATGGATTTGGGTATCCTTTCACTTACTTTAATTGTCCAGGTGGAACGTCTATACCTCTGGATTTTGGTTGCTCCTATGGTTTTTGTTTTTTAGTTTCTCTTTCTAGGGCTTGATGTTGTTCCTCGCTTCTGCCCTTTGAATTGCTTCAAGTGTTCTATGAAGAGTTGGTTTTCTGTCTAGATAGTATTATCATCCATCTTGTTTAAGGTCATGGAAAGAATTGTTCTCTCTCCGTCAACACTATAATCGCGACTTTTTTGCTGGGGAAATATTCTGGGTTGGCATCCTGTCCCTGAACACTGGGATGCTTTTGCTTCCATGTATCGGCTGCTTTTCACATGGTTTGAGGTGAGAGTCAGTTGGTGATTCTTGATGGGTGGCCCCTTTGTAGTGACTTGTTTTTCTTTGTAGCTCATCAAGAAGTTTGTCTTTGTTTTGGCATCCAGTATTTTAACTAGGATGGAGGGCCCCGTGGAGTTTTTTCGTTTTCCTGATCTGTCTATTTGGGGTTCATGGCTTTCTTGTAATTTGAGTGGGTTTGTCTATTTTGAGTTTGGGGAAATTTTTCATCTATTTGCTGTTGAAGATCTGATCAATACATTTTCTTGAGATTCTTCTCCCTTCCTCTAATTCCTATGATGGCAGAGGTTTGATCTTTTCTAGTGTCCCATATTTCCTGACTGGTTGTTTCCGTGTGTGTGTATTTTTTAAATTTTTCATAATCTTTATTTGAGCTTTTTAATTGCCTGTGTTATCTTCCAGAGTCTGATATTTTTTGTTCTGCGTCCTCCATTCTACTACTATCTGCGGGCTTTTTGCCGTTCCTTTTCTTTCTTCTTGATGGACTGAGTGTTCTAATTCCCCTTTTTTTCGTTTCATCCGGTGTTTTCTTTAGTACTTCCATTTCCCTTTTGAGCTCCTCAATATCTTCTTGGTGTGCTGATCTCAATCTCTTCTTGGTGGTCCTTACTTCGTTGGTTGGCTTTTTTTTTTTTCTTTTGTTTTCTTTAGTATTTCCAATTCATTTTGGGGCTTTTCATTCTCTTGTTGCTACTCCCTCCCTCTAGTTCTTTGTAGTTTGTCGGTCGTTCATTTAGTTTCTTTTTCTTCCGAGTTTTGTCATTGTAATCCATCTAGGGTCCGTTTTGTTGAGTTTTTCATTCTTTCTCTTTAGTTCCTCTGTATTCTTTAGTTTTTTCTCCCTCTAGTCTTTCTGGAGTTGGTCAATCTGTTCCTTTAGTTCTTTCTGATGTTTTTTCAGTGTATCCCTCTAGGTCTCTTTTGAGTTTTTCATTTTCTTTCTTTAGTTCTCTGAATTCTCTTTAGGTTCTTTAAATTTCTCTGCATAGGTCTGCAATTATTCCTCTAGAGATCTGTTCCTTGGGTCCTCCTCCAGGGGTTTCCCATTGTAGCTATCTCCGACTGGTTTGGTAGTGCTTGATGCAGGATTTCCTGTGCCTTTCCCAGGTTGTCCCCTTCATCGTGGTCCTGGCATGTGGGCTTCCCTTTTGTGGTTCAGATAACAAATACCTTTTCACTATGATAGGGGATGGTTTTACTTTCCTACTTTAGAGGTTCCGTTCCCTTCCCCCCCCGTTTCCCCCCCCTTTTCCTCCTCCTTGTTTATGGAGTATTGGCTTGCCTAGTTTTCAATTTTGTAAAACAAATCTTTCTTTTCTTGCTCTGAAGGTTTTTCTCCAAAAAAGGTCCACTTGGATTCTCACCAATCTCGGGGGGGGAGGGATATGCCTGACCTAGCCCTGTGCCCCGGCAAGCCCAAGCCAAGGTGCAGACCAATAAGCCCGCAGAACCCTCTGTCCTGCGCAAAAGAAAGATGTAGGACGGTCCCGACCACGACCCCTTCCTGTGGCAAATGCTTGCCCAGGTAATACGCTGCGGCCCGCACCATGTGCAGACCACTAGCCCAGGACCTCTGGTCCCGGCGTGTGTAAAGGAAAGACATAGGACGTGTCCCACCCACGACCCCCTACCTGCTACAGAGGCCGCAGATGCTTGCCCAGGTAACTACCCTGCGGCCAGGGCACCAAGGAAAAGACTTCCGTAAATCAGAAGCAGCTGCACAAGAAACTAGTAATCAACAATTGACAAATGGATCTCATTTAAACTCAAAGCTTCTGTACATCCAAAAGAAACAATAAAGGAAGTGAAAGAAACCCACAGAGTGGGAGGAAACCTCACTGCAGACACATCTGGACAAAAGCATTAATTTCGCAGAGTATACAAGCTACCTCAAAAAACAAGAAGAAAGAAAACAAATGAACCACCAAAAGATGGAGCAAAAGATCTGAAAAGAACCGTCAACACAGTAGGAGAAATAGAGATGTCCGAGAAACATCTTAAGAATGTTTCAGCATCTCCATGAAATAATTTAAAGGAAAAATTAGCAAATTAAAACCACTTTGAGATATCACCTTACTGCCAATAAGCGGGCTAAGATAGATAACACAAAATAGACAAGTGCTGAGAGTTGGTGGAGAAGGGAACACGCTCATCCATTGCTGTTGGTAATGTAAACTTGTACACCCACTATGGAAAGCAGTGGGGATGAAGCTGCAAGACTCAAAATGCCTTCCATTTGCCCAGTCATACCACTGCCCGGTTATAGTATTCCCACTAGACACATCTTAACTGCAAAAATATACATGCACATCTATGTTTATTGATGTCTGTTCATCAATAGCAAAAAGCTGGTAACCAGCCCAGGTCGTGCCCCTCAACTGACGATTGATAGAGAAATGTGGACAAATACAATGGAGTTCTATGAGCGGTAAAGAGGGACAACATCATGCTGTTGCAGGTAAATGGAGTGGAGCTGGAAAGAATTATGGTTTAAGTGAAAACAGTCACCAGAAAAGCATAACAACAAATGGTTCCCCATTTTAGTGTGAGGCAGTACCAAGAATAATACTGAAAGTCCTTTGAAAAAAACGAGTGCTGAAGCAAAATAGAGATGACGGAGCTCTGACAGCAGTATGGATTATTCCACCAGGGAAATGTTGGCCAGGGGATCCAAGGCCCCACAAAGGTAAAGGCTCCTGGCCTTAAATTGGAACCTGCAAGAAGAGAGGCGATAAGGCCCTTCTGCAGGAAGACCTGACGTGTAACATGGGGAAAGATGCATTAAGATCCACACATGCAAGCGTACAAATGGCCTCTGGAACACCAGAGAGTGTGACCAATGGCCACTAAACCATAAAGCAAATACGCGGTTCCTTGAGTCAAGCAAGACTCCACTTGTCACACCAGCTAACCTCACCTCCCTGGAATACTGTGAAGCAGGGCAGCCTATGCCTGTATTATCCCAAGCTCGAATTTGCTAGGGCTTTCCTCCTGGGAGAAATGACCCATGGCTGATGCCAAACTTACACCTGCTACATTTTAGGAGATGTTATAAGCAACAGTAAGACCCTGTCAGTATTTACAGGAAAAAAAGTAAGTTCGTGGATCAACATTCATCTAAACGATAATGTGCATAACAAAGTAACCTACCACTATTAATGCTCTTTAAATACCTATATTCTAATGTGCTTGTGCTCATTAATAGGAGTCGAAAGTTTTATTCCTGTACAGACTGTCAGCCTATGAAAGGAAACAGCACAGAATTGACCAGAATCCAAGACAACAGCTCCAGAGATGTGACTGTTGTTTTCTCGACCACCTGGCCGCCTTTTCTAAGCCCAGGAATAATCTGCAGAAGAGGGGGCGATGGTAGAATGTAAGGGCTGCGATTTGGGTGAATGGTAAAACTACAGCAATGTAGTTCTGGGTACCCCATTTGATTGACCTGATTTGACATACAACCCCCTCAACCCCCCGCTGGAAGGTGGGGCTGTGGGGGTTTGGGCACAACAAGCCCCTGCCAAATTGATTTTACATGAAGGATGCTTGTACTCATGGATTATCACTTATAGCTAAAAAATGGAAAAAAAAAACTGAGAGAGATATGCAGGACAGTCATGGCAGAATGCATGATCTCGGTTGAGGTGGGGGTGGGGGGAAGGGAAGGGGAGATATGCCTAAACTGAATTGGAAAATGATGTATGAAATGCACAAAGCATCAATAAAAAATGTTAAAAAAAAAGAAACCCCAAACTCTGAAGGTGATAGAAGAAAATGTTGGCAGCAACCTACAAGACATAGGCATAGGAAATGACTTTCTTTTCTTTCTTTCTTTTTTGGTGTTTTTGAGGCAGGTTCTCCCTGTAGCCCCAGCTGGCCTGGAACTCACTTCACAGACCAGGCTGGCCTTGAGCTCCTAAAAATCTGCCTGCCTCTGCCTCCCGAGTGCTGGGATTAAAGGCATGTGCCACCATGCCCAGCAGGAAAAGACTTTCTAAATCAAACAGCAGCCATAAAGGAAATAAGGTCAACAATTGGTAAATGGGACATCATTAAACTCAAGAGCTTTTGTATTGTGAAAGAAACAATCAATAAAGTGAAGAGAAAACCCACGGAGTGGGAGGAAATCTTCACCAGTGATACATCTGACAGAGCACTAACATCCAGAATATATAAACTACTCAAAAAATAAAGAAGAAAACAAATGACCAACTCAAAAGATGGAGTAAAGAGCTGAACAGAGACTTCACCAGTGAGGAAGTAAAGATGGCTGAGAAACATCTTTAAAACTGTTCAACATCGTTAATAATTAAGGAAATGCAAATCAAAACCACTCTAATGTATCATCTCCCTCCAATAAGACTGGCTAAGATCAAGAAAACAAAAGATACCAAATGCTGGAGAAGTTGTGGGGAAAGGGGAACACTCATCCACTGCTGGTGGGAATGTAAACTTGTACAACCATTATGGAAAACAGTGTGGAAAGAACCCTTAAAACACTCAAAATGAGCCTACCACCTGACCTAGTTATACTACTCCTGGGTATATACCCACAAGACTCATCCTACTGTAAAGATACAGTCACATCTATGTTTATTGCAGCTCTCTTCACAATAGCGAAGAGCTGGAACAAACCCAGGTGCCCCTCAACCAAGGAGTGGATAACAAAAATGTGGTACATTTCAACGATGGATTTCTATACAGCAGTAAAGAAAGATGGCATCATGAACTTTGCAGGTAAATAGATGGAACTCAAAGCCATTATGCTATGTGAAGTAACATAGTCCCAGAAAAACGAACGAATGGTTTCCCTCATTTGTGAATACTAGCACCAAATTCCCAGTTGAAAGGCAAGCTGAGCAACGTTATTGTTATATTTCTTTTTATCTGAAAACAACTGTGCTGTTATAATGTGAATCTCTTAACAGTCTTTAGAATTAACTTACCACTTATTTTCAGATATTGTAATTGTTGTATATGGGTGGAAGGTATGTATTCATGTTTTAGAGTAATATAAAGTGAAAGGGAAAATGTGAATTCCTAAACATATTTTGAAATTAACATACAGTTTATTTCTAGAGGACATAATTTTGGTATATACGTAACATTATATAGACATATTTTGGAGCAATACAAATGGGAGGGAATGACAACATAAGGACTGGGCCAAAGAACTGATTGAAACAGTTAAATTCTGTCCCAAACAATAAAAACCTCTGCAGAGAAAAACTTAAAAATGACTGAGAAAAAGATGCAAGACATGTATGACAGAATGCATGAACTGGGGTGGGGTGGGGGTACAGGGAAATTGAATATGTCTAAATTGGACTGAAAATGATGTATAAAATATAAAAAACATCAACAAAAGTATTTCATTTTTTTTAAAAAAGCCAACTGACCATAGACTAAACCAATGAAACCATGGCCTTTTTTCCTTTATTTTATTTAACTCAAGTATTTTATCACAGTGATGGAAAGCTAGCACAGTTTTTACATTAAATTGCTAAATTTTGGACATATTACTACAAATTAATATGGTTTGTTTACTTGATCTGATCATAATTAATAATCGTGACTAGTTCACACTTAGGTCATTCATTGTGCAATGATGGACAGTGGGTAGTTTTGATATTACGAAGAACAGTGTCATTATAAATACTCATATATTATATATGCATATGTTATATACATAGTATAATTTTTCTTTGTATATCTAATTAGGAGTAGAATTGCTGAGTTGTATGGTACACAAAGGACTAAGATTAGGAAATATTACTAAACTGCTATCTAAGAAGTTGCACCAATTTATTGCATCAGTCTCAACAATAATATGACTCTGTAATGTTATGTTTGTTCCAATACTTGATTTTGTCAAACTTTTTGATGTTTTGCCAGGCAGTTAACCATGAAATTGTATCTTTCTTCAGTCTTAGATTTCATTTCTATAATTAAAAATATCTTGTGTTACTTGACCATACATATCTTTGGTGAAATATCTACATGTGCATTTTTCTATTTTTCTAATGGGTTGTTTGTGTCTTTCCTAATGATTTAAAAGCCTTTTTTATTTTCTATAAGTAATTGTTGTTTGGAGCTGAGTATTACAAATATCTTCTTGTAATATTTATCTTTTGTTTCTAGTTTCCTCAAAGGAAGTGCTGAAGAACACTCTGTCAGAATATTTTACTTTGTATTATATTCTATCATCTTCTAGTTATTTAATTATTTAAAAAATCTAGTAAAGTATTAAAACTGGTTTTGTAGTCTTGCATATCTTTCATAAAGTTCATTCTCAGTTCCTTTAGAAATGGCTCTGTGGTTAAGACCTCTTGTTGCTCTTGCAGAGCACCCTGGTTCAATTCCAGCACCCACATTCAGCTTATCTTCAATTCCAGGGGATCCAGGGCCCTCTTCTGGCCTCAAAGGGTACTGTGTGCATGTGGTGCACATATATACACTCAAGCACACATACATACACATATAATAAACAAGCAAGGAGGACAGCTGAGGCAAGCACAGGTAGGTAGGCAGCAGCTGGGTGCTTCAGCAAGGCTGATTGTTGATTGATTTAATATAGTTAATCCGTTAATACAGTTGTCTTTGCCTTAATTGGCTTTTGTGGCTTTGGGGGTGGAGTTATCCTCCCAGCTCGTATAAAAGGTATTCTTGAGATCTGAGATCTCCCGAGACCAGCTGAGGCAAGCACAGGTGCCAGGGAGCAGGCTAACGAGCATGCCCACAGCCCCACCCCAACTGGGATCATGAAGGCTTCTGAAGGAGGCAAGCAAAGCAAGCCTTCAACACAGTGAAGAGGCATTTAGGACTTACATTGGAATACAGGCAAGGAGAAGCTCATATGCCAGGAACAGGAAGAAGAGACAACACGGGGAAGGGGCAGGATAATCCCGCATCAAGGTCTCCTCTCAGTGGTGCTAGGCCCAGAAAGCAGTGAGCTGCTTTCTACATCTAAGTCTAGAGCAACAGAGGAAGGGAGGGTGGAGCTTACAGATCCAGAAGGACAGAGCACTTCTGAGGACCAGGAAGGGGTTGGCCTGGACTTCTTGCTCCAGCTCAGTGTACAGGCTGCAGTTACAATGCAAGAGCTGAGCAAGCTGCAGACCTGAAAAGTCTACAGCTACCCATCCCCCCAATCCTGCGCTGCTGAACTGACAGCTCTTTGGGGAAGCACACAGGGAGGCTCCAGGAAGAAACATTGACCATGAGCAGTGTGGAAGTAAAGCAGGCCCTTACTTGGGTTCTGTACCCCAGGGCCATGGAGCGAGGCAGGAACTGGGTGATTCGTAGAAGTACCACAGATAGATTGGTGGCCAGTGAGGATGCACAATATCACACGTGTGACCCCGAGTCATCAGATGAGGTCAGTGAGTCACAGATGATGAAGGTGACCATTTCCCTCAAAAGTGGCCAGGCAAAATTCAGTGGCCCCACAGAGCAGGAAGACACAGCCAGATACTTGAACGTCCAGGGTATGGAGGGTTTTGTCCCGTGGCCCCCTCTGTGTTGGCTCCTGGTCCCCGAGGACTCACTTCAGGCATGGAAAGGCAGGCATTGGGAAAGCTGGAAGGGTCTTTCTCCAAGAAATGGCAAGGTGCAATCTGGGGCAAGGAGGTGGGTAGGTCTGGCTCCGTAGGAGCTGCTGCCCCTGCTTGCACTCCTGCTGTTTTATGATAGTTATTGATTTTCATATGTTGAACCATCCCTGCATCCCTGGTATGAATCCAACTTGGTGATGATGGATGATCTTCTTGATGTGGGTCTGTATGCGGTTTGCCAGTGTCCTGTTTAGAATTTTGGCATCTGTGTTCATTAGGGAGATGGGTCTATATTTCTCCTTTTTGGTTGTATCTTTGCATGGTTTTGGTAATAGAGTGATGCTGGCTTCATAGAAGGAATTTGGGAGAATTCCCTCTGTTTGTCTTCTTCTAATTTCAGTAATAATGGTTGTAGGTCTTTTTGAAATGTTTTATAGAATTCTGCCGTGAAACCCTCTGGGCCTGGGCTTTTTTTTAGTTGGGACTTTTTACATCTTCAATTTCTTCATATATTATTGGTCTGTTTAAGCTGTCGATCTCTTCTTGGTTGAGCTTTGGTGATTCCCAGAATTTCAAATGTTGATCCATTTCTTCTAGGTTTTCAAACTTGGTAGCGTATAGGTTTTTGAAGTATTCCCATATGATTTTCTGGATCTTTTCCTTGTCTGTCGTGATATTTCCCTTTTCATCACGGATTGTATTGATTTGGAGTTGATACTTCTTTCTTTTGGTTAACTGGGCTAGAGGTCTGTCTATCTTGTTTATTCCTTCAAAGAACCAACTTTTGGATTCATTGATTTTTTTGTATTGTTTTCTTTTTCATTGATTTCTGCTCTGATTTTTGTTATTTCTTCCTGTCTGTTGCATTTAGGGTTCATCTGTTGTTGCCTCTCAAGTGCTTTTAGCTGCAGTGTTAGATCATTCACTTGTGCTCTTTCTGTTTTTCTATTGTAGGCACCCAGGGCTATAAACTTCCCTTTTCTGACCTCGCGGCATTGCACGACACGGGTGCACAAACCTACATGCAGACAGTACACTCATAAACATACAAAAATAAATTAAAAAAATTTTAAAAAAAGAATACATACTGTTCTTGCAGAGGTCTAGAGTTCAGCTCCCAGCACTCACATCTGGCAGCTCATAACTGCCTGTAACTAACTCCAGCAGTAACTCTTCTGGTTGCCATGCTCACCTGAACTTACATGCACCCTGGCCCCACATACAAGTAAGTAAATGTGAATCTTAAAAAAACATAATTATTAGCTGGGCGTGGTGGCTGCACACCGTTAATCCTAGTACTTGCGAGGCAGAGGCAGGTGGATCTTTGTGAGTTCAAGGCCAGTCTGGTCTACAGAGTGAGTTCCAGGACAGCTGAAGCACAGGGACACCCTGTCTCAAAAACACCAAAAAAAAAAAAAAAAAAAAACCCAAAACCCAAAAAAAAAACATAATTATTGGGGCTGGAGAGATGGCCTACGGGTTAAGAGTGCTGACTGCTCTTGCAAAGGAAAAGGGTTTGATCCCCAGCACCCACATGGTGGCTGAGAACCATCTTTGACTCCAGTCCAGGGAATCCGCCCTCTTCTGACCTCTGCGGCATTGTGCGACATGGTGCGACATGGGTGCACAGACCTACATGCAGACAGTACATTCATACACAAAACAAGTAAATAAAAATTTAAAAAAACCATAATTATTGGGGCTGGAGAGATGGCCTAGCAGTTAAGAGCACCGACTGATCTTGCAGAGGACCCAGGTTCAATCCCCAGCACCCACATGGTGACTGAGAACCATCTTTAACTCCAGTTCCAGGAGAATCCGACACCCTCTTCTGACCTCCATGGCATTGCACGACACGGGTGCACAAACCTACATGCAGACAGTACATTCATACACATAAAAAATAAATTAAAAAATTAAAGTTCTCAGTAAAAAAAAAAACATAATTATTGATGTAGATCTTGTTTCTTAGCAACTTTTGGTCTCAATAAATGTAAGTCACTGTATTCACCAGCTAAAGTAAACTGTATGACACTCTTAATAAATATGTTAAAATATTTAGGCAAAATTCATCATCCATTTCTGATAGAAATCTTCCTAGAAAGTTAGGAATTGAAGAGAACTTTTAGACATTAGGACACCTATGAAAACTACAAGTCAGGTGTGGTAGCAGGTGTTGTGATCTCTTCACTCAGGAGGAAGAGACAAGAAGAATGCTAGAAATTTGCAGCTAGCTGGAACTATACAGAAAGGTTCTGTCTCAAAACAAAACCAAGCAAAGGACAAAAAAGGGAAAATCCAGATGATGTACTATTGGTGAGAGTATAAGTATTTTTCTTCCCTAATAGGGAACAAGACAGTGTGTTTATTATAACTATTTCTATTCAGTACAATATTGGAAGTCTTAGCTATATCATAAGGCATGAAAAATTTAGAAACTTTACCTAGAGCAGAAATATGAAGTAAAGCTTTCTCTATTTGCATATAGAAATTTGTATATAGAAAATTGTATATACAAAATCTTGTATTGAAATTAAAAGCTTGTGGTACCAAGTTATTATTTTTTGGGGGGTCTTTTTGATACATGGTCTCCCTTTTGTTCCAGCTGGCTTGGATCACACTCTGTAGACCAGTCTGGCCTTAAACTCACAGAGATCTGCCTGCCTTTGCCTCCCAAATCCTGGGATTAAAGGAGTGTTCCACCACACCTGGCCACCAAGTCAATTTTAGATGATGGTTCAAGTAGATTTAAACATGAGGTTTAAGATGAATTGTTACTGAAAGGCAAGTGTGCTGAAAGCCATCGGGTGTGCAGCTTTGTGGCTGGTATGCACACAGCAGGCAGATAGTGGTTGCCAGATCACAGGCCACATGTGGTCAGGAAACTTGAAAATTAAAAAACAAAACAAACGACAACAAAAAACCCCTTTCCTTTTCCCAGGATTTTTTTCTTCTCCCCCAACAGATTTAGGAAAACATAAGGTTAACTCCTGAGTAATGCCTTTAAGGTGAAATAAATTTAAAATACTAGGATAAATTTTGATGCCTAGCACGTTTAATTAAGCACACATAAATATGTATTTAAAAGATGTTTAGGGTACCCTGGTTTATAAACAAAATATTATAATTTGATTAGGCATGCCAAGATGGAATTTAAAACAGCTGTGGGTGCTACTTTTGAGGAGGGCTGCTGGCTCATGGCTTTTCTCCAGTAATTGAAATTTTCCACAACCATCACAGTTACAAAATTATTTCATAGACAATTTGCTGTGGAATTGATTATTCCACAACTAAATACTCAGCAGTCTTTATGGCCAAACTGCTATGTAGCCAATCACCGGTTGTGGACCCAGCCCAAGAACTGATTAATCTTCAGGATCAACAGCTAGCTTAGAACCCAGCTGCAGGTCTGATAGGCCTTGCAGTTATGCTGGCAAAAAGAATGCCCAGAAATTAACAAGGATCAGGTTAGATTATTCAAATTGTAGAAAATCAAAGACAGTTACCTATAGACCCATTAGAAGCCAAAGTGTAGCAGAATTTTATCCAGAAACAGGTCGAAACAATGATAAACCTTCTAAATAAAGACCAAGACAAAATGTAAAAAGGTTAGAACATATAAGAAATATTTACAATACCATTTTTTAAAATTTAGTTTAAGGAGGAAAATATATATTTCTTAATTTGGCTTTTGGGGGCCGTGGCTCTGTGAAAAGCCCTTAATTTGTATTAAAAGAGCCTCAGTCTTTCAGAGTTACCCAGCAGCTTAATTTGCACTTGAAAATGCCTCAGAAGCCATGGCTCCAGGGTGTGATGTAAGTCTCTTTAACTGACAGTTTTAATACAATATTTCAGGTACAAGTCTCTTTGGAAAATTAGGAGAAACAGCAAAGGAGAAAATTTGTTTCTTTTAAAAATTGGAAGAGTTCTAATTTGTATCTGAAGAAAAGATGGGCATGACACCCGAGCAAGCCGTGGGATGAATCAGTATTACAAAAAGGCCTGGGCTTGAACTGCCAGCTGAAGAGACCAAGCCAGGGCTGTCAGATGTGTTCTGCACAGTCGGTAACATGGCAGGCCTGAATGTTTTTAAATCATTTTCTTTCTTTTTTTTTTTGATTTTTAAAGCCTGGACTCCCATCTCAGGCCTTTAAAATTATTAAAAATGATGCAAGCCATTTCTGAGGCTGGTAGCCTCATGACTGCAAGATTGATTAGTCCTGTAGCTGGCACACAACCACGAAGCCGATGGGCTTTGTGGTCAAACTTAACTGGGAAGCTACTGGCTTCCATAGCCTGCAGGAGTGAACAACCAGCAAATCGGTGCCTGGGGGGATGGTAGCTCTGGAGCCATACCAGGCCAGGAAACTGCTGGTCTCCATAGCCCCCCATGCAAACTTATGGCTTTGTGGGCAAAGTTGTGGGTGGGGAGATGGAAACTCCTGGGTCCCACCAGGCCAGGAAATTGCTGATTTTCATGGCCTCCATGCATGCAAAACAACATGGCCCCAGGTTTTTAGCCTTTCAAACAGCCGACCAAGAATGGGAACCAGCCCTATGTTTGCACAAAGTAGAAATTAAGGAGAGAGTGCGGGGTGTGTTGGTGCACACCTTTAATCCCAGCACTCGGGAGGCAGAAGTAGGAGTAGGTGGATCTCTGTGATTTAAAGGCCAGCCTGGTCTACATGTAAAGTAAGTTCCAGGACAGCTGGACAGGGAGACCCTGTCTCCTCCCCCCTCAAAAAAAAAAAAGAAAGAAAGGTTAATAGCAAAGAACCAGAGGGCATGTTGGGAGACAATGTCCCATATTGCTCTAAATATACAATAGATTCCCCCATATGCGCTGGTAGGAATTTGAGCTTCACATGCCTGATTTTCTCCAGGATTCCTTCAAGCTCCATGTTTGGAGGTGCCAGTTATAGTAAGTGTTCAATTCCATCATAGGACACTCCATGGAGAAAGCACAAGTGTGTAAGCACAGCCAGAGGACACATGACAGGGTGCAATTCCAAATACAGATGGCTCTTTATTCAAATGCAACATGTCATTATGTAGGTAGCATGACACCACCTCCCAGGGGCCAATCCCAGACCTTTGTATCATCACATCATACCAATTTGTGGGTGTAAACAGAGAGGTCCTGTGACCCTTATTCAGGCCTCTGGAACATGCTGGTTGGAACATTAGTTCACGCACACACCTAAACTCAGATCAGACACGCCGACAATTGTTGTTGTTACTCTGTAGCTCAGACTGACCTGGAACTCAATGTGTAGCCTATGCTGGCCTCAAACTTGTGGAAATCCTCCTGCCTCCACATCTTGAAAAGCTGGGGTTATTCACCTATGGCACTAGGCTTGGCTATTTGAGTTACTAATGGCCTCCAAACACAGAACAGTGGTCCTGGTAGTTTGGAGATGCTGAAGAGATGATTCCTTCCTTTAAGTGGAAAATTACAAGATAATTTGAGAGAAATTTCATTCACTTATTTTTTATTGAAGTATATTGGTATAAGGGTTTATTTTATTGGCTATTATGCTTAATCTCTTTAATTTATGAATTAAGCTTTATCACAGGAATATANCTTGCCCTCCCCAGTCTCCAAAGGACTTTGGATAATGCCGGGACCAAGATGCTGCAGAAGTCTATGGCTCGGCAGCTGCTCATCTTAGTACCTGCTACCCTCCAGGCCCAAATCAACTTCAGGAACCAACATCTCCTCCGGGGAGCTCAAGTCACCAGTAGGGGTGGCATGGCTTAAGCCAAGATGGTCACCCTCATCACCACAGAGCTTGGGAACAGACACTTCATCAGAGGAACTCATGTCACTAGTAAGGGAGGCATGGTTTGGGAAAAACAGTCACCCTGGTCACCACAGAAAAAGCAAGACCTTTCACCAAAAACACCACAGACACTGGCCGCAAAGTAGGCTGTGACTTGGACGGTGTCAAAGTCAAGAAGGAGCCAAAAACATGAGACTCTGGAACTCAAACCACACCTTCCCTTGATGCAGTTAGGCAAACAACAGACTCTATTGGCTAGCACGGCCAGTAACATCCAAACAACGCACACACTGGTTGGTGGGTATGGCCCAGCAGCGGACCAATGAGAATCCAGAAGCAAGGAATCAGCGGGTACAGGAAGTCTCGCGTTGTTTGAGACTGAGGCGGGCGGCGATTGTGGTGGCTGTGTTCTCGAAGGCTTCTCTGAGAATGTGGTAACGGGGACTAAACTTTCCTGTAATTTGGGGCTCTGGAGAGGAAGAACATGAGCTATCCAGATGAGGTTTCCATTCGTGGAACTGGTTTGGGGCCAGGAAGCGGGGAGCACGCAGAAGTTCGCCGCTTTGGCCCTGGACTGCCAAGGGGATTAGGCCGGGAAGAGAGACTGTTGCGGAGCTGGGAGGCGAAACCTCATCTCCCAGTCTCCCAGAGTTTCCAATATGGCCCGTTCGTTGACTGGGATGACAACCAGGGAAGGTTAGTCATTCGGCACTCTGAAGGTCGACCTCGTACTCCAGTTGCTGAGAAGGGGGACTTTGATCCTCAGCTTATGGTGGAGAGTACAAGTATCGGGCACCAGCTGGCCAACCGGGCAGCCTGGGGTGTTGGTGGACACTCGTCCCCACAAAGTTGTGGCGCTGAGCCATCTGGCGTTTGGGGAGACCCAGACACAGGCCCCAGCAAAAGAGCAACGCGGGCCCTGAGTGGTGTGCAAGGTAAGCAGGCTTCCGCTGGGGCTCTGCACCCCAGGGCCCCAGTTCGAGGCAGGGATGGGGTGACCCCCAAGAACGGTATCACAATAGGATGATGGCCATTGAGGATGCGCTGCATCACTCAGCGGATCCCGAGTCATCAGATGACTTCAATGAGATGCAGATGATGAGCGTGACCATTTGCCTCAAAGAAGGGGACCTGGTCAAGTCCAGTGGCCCCACAGCAGACTCTCGAATGTCCAGGGCAGGGAGGGTCTTGTCCATGTGGCCCCCTCAGTGTTGGCCACTGGTCCCCGAGGACTCACTTCAGGCATGGAAAGGCAGGCAGTGGGAGCGCTGGAAGGGTCTGTCTCTAAGAAAAGGCAAGGTGTGGTCTGGGGCGAGGAGGGGGTTAGGTCTGGCTACCCAGGAGCTACTGGGTCCTCTGGTGCTGACCCTGCTCCCATTCCTGCAGCTGCAGGTGTCCTGTCCAAGTCTAGGCCTGGACCGAAGCCTGCCCAGGAGAAGAAACCCCTGTGGGATGCCTCAAAAGTCACCGGATGGAGACCCTTCCCTCCATGGGGACAGAGTCTCGAGCCAGCTCCGGTGGAACCCGTCACCTCCCCCCCAAACTCGGGGGTCGCCCCGCTACTGGAAGCTGGTAAATGCTCACTGCTGCCATCGGAACCCAAACGATGCATTTGCTGTGGCAGACGGATGAAAGCTTCGGGGAGGAGGACAAAAGAGTCCGAGCGAGTGACCAGACAGGAGAGTGACGCAAGCAGAGATGCAGCCTGCAGCCCCAAGTGAGTAGAGCACCCTCTGCCTGCTTCCCCTACGCTTTCCCTCCCCTGCACACACATCTGCTCCTGCTCCCTCTGCCCCAGGCTCAGGGTTCCCACTGGAAGCCCTGGGAGATTAGGATGCCCACCCAGGGGTCGCTGTAGTAAGGATGGATAGGAAGGAACCCCAGGTTGGTGGCAGTTACTGTGACCCTGTCTGTACATTTCTTGTCTCTCCATCCAGGCTGGACTGGGAAGTGGCCTAGCCTTCAATCTGGGCACTTTGGATCCAGAGAGCCCTTGGAGCCTGGGCTGCACAAGTTGGGTGTGCAGAGAGTGTCAGGAGCCTCCTGATTCTACCCTCCTGCCACTTCCCCAAGACAGCCAGGCCAGGACCTTGGCTTTTCTAGTTCCCTGGGCTTCCTGGCTGAGCACTACCCCCTGGCTTGAGGCTGGCTAGGACAGAATGCTGATGAGATGAGACACCCCACCCCGTCCGTCTTCTGTTCCCTACTACCTTCTGCCCCCACACAATGCATACTCAATGAGAAATTTTTATTTGAGTTCATAATACAGAGAGCAGAGCAACCATGCACGTGTATACATCATGTGAGAAATGAGGCATGGAGACCCCAATACCAGAGTTTCCCAAGTACCAGTACAGTCCCAGCGCATGGCCATGAACCAGAGAATCATCAGATCCAGAGCACAAGGACCCTCTGGTGAGTCTTTGGGTGTGAGAACAGTGGGAGAAGGCGCTAGAGGAGAGACGCCTCAGGCTCTGTGAGTCCTAGGGACTGCAGCCTTGTGTCCAGCTTCCCTGCCCCTAGGCCAGGAGACTGAGTCTGGGCAGGGCTGGGCTCAGGCCACAGTGTCCATTGAGTGGGGTGATTGATGGCAGGAGGCCTGGCTGGAAGCAGTGTGTGTGTGTGGGGGGGTGTACTCCAACTCCAGAAGCTGGCTTTCAGCACAGCAGAGCCTTGTCTGCTGAGCCCTGCTCGGGTCCTGGGCTCCCCCCAGACCACAGCCCTCCTAGCACCAGCCAGAGCCACAGTCCTAGAGGACCACAGAGGCTCTGGGCAGCATGGAAGGCAGGTCAGGGAGAGCTGGGTGGAGCTCAGGGCAGAGAAGTTCAAGTCGCTGCCAGCAGAGGGGGTTGCTGCCTCATTTTACAACCAAAACTGCCATTGTCCTCACCTGCAAGCCTGGAAGCAGGGACCACTGTTCTCTTTCAGGTGACCAGGAGCCACTGATGTGCCCTCCAATACCAGCTGGAGAGAGAAAAATAATGGCAGCACCGGGCTGTCACCAGGTGACGCTTTCTAAGCTCCTAGACACAGCAGCACTAGGTAGATGGTGGACTGCCTGTCTGAGTTAAGCTCCTAGGAACAGCAGCCCTAGGTAGATGGTGGACTGCCTGTGTGAGTTAAGCTCCTAGGAACAGCAGCACTAGGTAGATGGTGGACTGCCTGTCTGAGTTAAGCTCCTAGGAACAGCAGCACTAGGTAGATGGTGGACTGCCTGTCTGAGTTAAGCTCCTAGGAACAGCAGCACTAGGTGATGGTGGACTGCCTGTCTGAGTTAAGCTCCTAGAACAGCAACACTAGGTAGATGGTGACTGCCTGTCGAGTTAAATCCTAGAACAGCAGCACTAGGTGATGGTGGACTGCCGTTATGTCGAACAGCAGCACTAGTAGATGGTGGACTGCCTGTGTGAGTTAAGCTCCTAGCAACAGCAGCACCAGGTGGATGGTGGACTGCCTGTGTGAGTTAAGCTCCTAGGAACAGCAGCACCAGGTAGATGGTGGACTGCCTGTCTGAGTTAAGCTGCCTGCTGTGCTCACTTTGCATTCTTGCCCCAGGACTGTGGACCAGGGAAGGTGTCAGGTCTGGGAGGCAGTGGTAGTGAGGGACAGGAGACAGGGTGCTGAGTACTCATTGTTTCTTTTTTCCTGTGTCTGCTGGAATAGTGTCTGATATTACTGAAGGAAATCGAGGAACTCAGGGAGCAAATAGGTATGACACCCCACCCGGGCAGGGAAGGAGGGGGCAGAGGTAGGTGCAGGAGGGGAGCTTGGTATTAGGGTGCAGGTTCCTGGGGCAGGCTGAGACCGACCTGAAGTCTTCTGTGCCTTGACTGCTTGGGTGTGCACAAAGAACAGGGCATCATGGCTCTCGCAGAAACTTCCAAGGAGTCCTGAGGTAACCCGTCCTGCGGTGTCCCGTCAGTGCAGTTCCACACATGTCCTTTATTTTCCCTCTAAGTGCTACAGCTGTGGCCTGTCAGGTGTTCCTTGTCAAATGTTAGGTTTTTACACGGGGTGGAGGCACTGCTACGCCCCAGCATTTGAGAACTCCCTGCCAAGCTGTTGTCCTAGAAGACATTTCCATGTTGAGCTCAGTGCTGGGTGGGGTAGTCAGTCCCAAGGCTCCCTGGACAGGAGCTGGAGAGTGGCTGGGGGTTCACTGTGGAAGAGAGAGGGGTTCCTGTGTCCCTGAGTGGAAAATTCAATTAAAGTTCTCTGTTTCAGCCTTCATGGAGGATATACAGGCATAGTTCCAGGCCCTTTGAAGTGAGTGTTCTGCCCCCAGCCCTTCCCAGAATCCTGGCTCTGCAGGGGGCCTAGGGCTGGGTTGACCCTGCTTTGCCCAGCAGGTTGGACCCAGCCTCCCCAAAGAGGAGGAGCAGCTGCTCCCTGTGGAGCCCAGGAGCTGTGGCCCCACCATGGCCTTCCAGTTGTTCTTCAGCCAGAGCCTCATTGTCACCCTGCTCCCTGCCCCCGCCCCTGCTTGCAGCAGTTTCACATTAAAGTGCCTTTGTTCTGTTCTCTGCTCTTTTCTCTTTTGGTGAGGGGTGGGTGCAGGTAAACGGTGGGGGAGCTGCCCCTCCCCTGCACTTCTGCACCCTGCTTACCCCAGAGCACTGGGTCTGGAGTCTGGGGCTGGGCCAGCCCATGCCAGCATTTTCTCCCTTCACTGACCCAGGCCCTGTCCTGACTACTGTCCTTCTCTGAGAAAGTCTCACAAGCCATTCTTGCCTGCTGTCCCCTGCATTCAGCAGCAACTCATAACTCCTGCCCAGGGCTCCAGGCCCTTGTAATTCCTTATCCTCTGTCATTGCTGGCTCTGACCTCTTGCTGGATCATTCTCTGCCTCGGGAAGCACTGCACTCAGAGAGGACTGGCCCAGAACTTGCACAGAACCTTGGGTCCTCAGAGCCCTCACTTTGGAAACTGGAAACTGGTTGCCTTTTCCTCAGATTTGGCCCTGGGGCATTGCAGTAGAGGGGGGGAGGTCAAGGTCAGATTCCAGTAGAGGGGTGGAGGCCAAGGTCAGATTAGTAGAGGGGTGGAGGCCAAGGTCAGATTCCAGTAGAAGGGTGGAGGCCAAGGTCAGATTCCAGAGAGGGGTGATTGACACAAGCATTAGCCAGGAGATAGATAAATCACATATGGATAGAGCCATATGAGCAGCAAAGTCAGATTCCAGTAGAGGGGTGGAGGCCAAGGTCAGATTCCAGTAGAGGGGTGGAAGCCAAGGTCATGTTCCAGCACAGGGGTGGAGGCCAAGTTCATGTTCCAGCAGAGGGGTAGAGGCCAAGGTCAGATTCCAGTAGAGGGGTGGAGGCCAAGGTCAGATTCCAGTAGGCTGTGGTAGCAAAGTGAGGCCCCGGTCAGTAGAGACACAGGTTCAGGGAACACTGAAAAGTGCCTGTCGGTCTCTGCGTTGGAGGTGGGACAGTCAGTTTAGTGGCTCCCCAGAGCCAAAGTGCAGGAACTTCATGGCAATGGAAAGGAGGGTCAGGTAGCAGAAGCTCGGCATCTTCCAGGTCCTGGCCTGCCGAGAGCCCTTATTCCAGCCCCCAGTTGAAAAGCTGCAGGATTTTAATCGTATTATTAGTGGAATAGTCTTTTTAAACGTCTATACGCACGTATTCAGATTGGGGGATGTTGCCTGAGTGCCATGACTCAGGCGGGAAGGTCAGAGTCCAGCTTTTCCAAAGTCCATGCTCTCCATCCACCTGGCTTCAGGCACGGTCTCCGTTGCTCTTTGTGTTCAGACTAGCTGGCCCAGGAGCTTCTGGGAGATTGCTGTCTCTACTTCCAACAGTGTTGCAGACTGCTCAGTGGATATCTGGCCATCGTGACACGCAGATTTTCATCTGGGTTCTGAGGACTGAAAGGCTCTCAGGCTTGAGCACCTAGCACTTTTATCCATTGAGCCATCTTGCCAGCCCCAGCCTTCAGTGCTTTTCTGGTTTCTGTTTGCTTGGTTTTTAGAGGCAAGGTCTCCTGTAGCGCCAGCTGGCCTAGAACTTGCTATGTAAACTAGGCTGGTCTCAGTCTCAAAGAGATGTGCCTGCCTCTGCCTTCTGAGTGCCATGGTTAAAGGTGTGCACCACCACACTAGCTTTTTTAAAAAAATGTGTTTGCCTGTTTGGATGTAAGTGCACTACATGCATGAGCAATGCTCAAGAAGCTAGACACTTCTATCCCATGGAAGTGCAGTTCGAGTTAGTTGTTAGCTGCCATGTAGTTGCTGGAAACCCAAACCTGGTCCTCTCCACGAACAGGCAGTTCTCTTAACCACTGATCCATCTCTGCAACCACATTTTTATAGCAGTTTCTTTTAATATTTTATGCATATGTTTGTATTGCCTGCATGTATGGAATGCACCTTGTGTTGCATAATGCCGGAGGATTTCAGAAGAAGGCGTTGGATCCCCTGGAACTGGAGTTACAGATGGTTGTTAGCAGCAATGTGGGTGCTGGGAATTGAACTCAGGTCCTCCTCAGGAACAGTCAGTGCTCTTAACCAGTGAGCCATCTCTCCAGCCTTATAACTGTTTTTAGTCTTTTGCCTGTATGCAAGTGCACATGCTAGTCTGGTGCCCAGGGAACCCAGAAGAGGATTGCATAGTACAAGGATTCTGTTCCCAGCCCCCAAATGGCAGCTAAAAACTGTCCAGGTCCACGGGTTCTGATGCCCTCTTCTGGCCTCCACAGACATTGTATGGACAGGTGTACATACGTACATGTAGACATAACACTCATATAAAAATCGAAAATTCTTTTACTTTTTATTTATTTTGTAAATTTTATTTATTTTTATGTGTATGAATGTACTGTCTGCATGTAGGTTTGTGCACCTGTGTCGTGCAATGCCGTGGAGGTCAGAAGAGGTCGTTGGATTCTCCTGGAACTGGAGTTAAAGACAGTCCTCAGCTGCCATGTGGGTGCTGGGGATCAAACCAGGGTCCTCTGCAAGAGCAGTCATCACTCTTAACTGCTAGGCCATCTCAAATTCTTTTAAATTGGAGTTTATGAGTCAGACTATTGATCCTACTGTAGGATGAAGAAGACACATGAAAAGTCCTATCTTAGGGAGTAGGGTGCAGACTGCCTTCCTCAGTTTAGCTGATTGGCACTTCCTTTTAAAATATTTTATTTTATGTTATATCCTTTTTTGGTCATTTTGAGGCAGGGTATCCCTGTAGCCCCAGCTAGCCTGGAACTCCCCACGTCAGCCAGGCTGGCCTTGAACTCAGACATCCACATGCCTCTGCCCCCCAAGTGCTGGGACTAAAGCACTACACCACCATGCCTGGCTTATTAGATTTTTACTTTATATGTATGAGTGTATTGCCTGCATGTTTGTAAGTGCACCTGTGTTGTGCAATGCCCATGGAGGTCAGAAGAGGGTGTCAAATTCCCGTGGAACTGAAGTTATAGGAGGTTGATAGCCACCATGTGGGTGCTGGGAATTAAACCAGAGTCCTCTGCAAGAGGACACAGTGCTCATAACTGCTCAGCCTCCCCCCCACCAAAGTGATTTTGATCAGAGTGTTTTGTCATAGCAATGGAAAGGAAACTAAAACAGAAATTGGTACCAGAGACTGGGATATTGCTGTGACAGACTGAAGTTGGTGTTTAGGGGAGAATCGTGGAAGCATTTAGAACTTTGGCCTAGAAAAGCAATTGCCTACTTAGAGTTTGTTGCTGTGCAGCTTGGAACAGTTATGCTGAAAGAGTCGTCGATAATGGAGGCCTGGTTTGCAAAGCTTCAAGGAGAAGCAGACACCATCAGGGCTGTTTGTGTGATAGTTTTGAATTGAGAATTGGGTGTTCTGGTCTGCTGAGGCTGAAGCATCAGCTGTAAGTAACAAGAGAGCAGAACTTGAAGTGAAACCTTTGTTTTACTGGGACAATTGATGCTGGTTAGCTGGAGCTGAAAAATCAGCTGTGAGTAACAAGAGACCAGCATGAGTGAGGTGAAATATTCTGGGAAGAGTTTACTCAGGGTCAGCACACAGAAGCTTTGGTCCAGAAGGGGCCCAAGCCTCCATCTCAAGTTGGAAGCAGGACTTGGCAATGTGTAAGAGTCTCCTATATGGTTGTGGTGTTGAAATGTGAAGGGGTCACAGGGAGCAACTGAGGCTTGGCACTGTGAGAGGCCAGGAAAGGCCATTGGTGAAAGTGCAGCCTCAGTTGTAGGCAAATGCAGGCCACAGGTAGCTGCTGGTGTTATCTTAATTTCCTGCCTACATGTCCATATCTGACCCTGCCCCTCGGGGAGAGCAGCAGCGTGTCATACAGTGCATGATGCAGGGGGTGTAGGATTGGCTGCTGGGAGATGATGTCATTCTACCTCTATAAAAGATGTGCTACATACAATAAACGGATTCTTCATCACCTTTACCATCTAACAAGTTCCCCAGTGCATTATTTCACGTGTGCAATAATTGTAAGTCCATCATACTTGGGTTGTTTTGCTAGCAGTGAGAGTGGAGGACGGCCTATCAGCCACCAGTCTGAAACTCAGGTCTTGGGTCCTCCACCCCCTGACTTGTGGAGTTATTAATTGACATGAGGCCTTAAGGGAGGGCCATGAGCCTTCTGTCCTAAATCTGAGGGGCTACCAGCTGCCCAGATTTGGCTGCAGAGTAAATATTTCTGCAGCCAGCTGGTACTTGTGAAAGTGCCAGTTTCCTCACGGAGAAGCCACTGGCAGTCAGCTTCCTCGGCAGAATCAAGTGACATCTGACTCCAGAAGTGCCCAACATCTGGCACCTGAACATGGGGCATTGAAATTATTTGGTGAGTTCAAAAATGGGAAATGTACTTTTGAAGGGACCTGTATTTCAGGGGAACCCATTTTGGGACAAAGTTTTTGCTTGTGCTCCCTGGCTTTTAATTTTTTCTAATGTAGCTATTTCCAAATTTTGGGTCAGAGACAGATTAACATCTCTGAAGCATTACAGGTCCAGACTAAGAATGAAAGCAGAGGGAATCTTCCACATATTGATTCTGCTGCCATGCCTGTGGATGGCGCTGACAAGGTTTTGGCCTCTGTGCCACAGCCCGCTCCTTTGATAGATCTTCTGGACCCTCAGGAGCCTGTTCCCTCTTGCAGATTTTCACCCACTCTTCAGGGTGCCCCTGCCAAGCCTCTGGCTGCTCCTTGGGCTTCCTCGGATTTGAGACACCTTTCTTTTGCTCAGTTCTCCCAAGCTCTCCATGCTCAGCGAGATCATGGGCAGGGATTTTTCCCTCTCTCCTTTACTCATTTTTTAGAGGCTTTTCCAGTTAACATGGAACCTATCCCACAGTCTCCACTCATTTTGTACCCTCATGAGGCTACTACCCTTAAGGACCTCTGGGAGGCCATTTCCAAAGATGGCCCCTATTCCCCATATGTGTAGAGCCTCTTGGACCCTATATTCGTGGTCTCAACCATCCATATGGCTGGAAACAGATTTCAAGGGCTGTCTTAATGTCTTAATTTTTTTTAATATGGAATGCCTTTTTTATGCCCAATGTGAACAACAGACTGAGCAAAATAATACTCTTGGGGTACAAATTAATAAGCATCAATTCCAGGGAGAGGGCTGATTTTGGAGCAACCTTATAGAGCAAGTCTGGAGTCCACTGAAAACCTTTGATCAGGTGTGCACTTGTGCCATGAGAGCTTGGAGACAGCTCCCTCCTTCTGGGGGGTCTGCCTCATTCTCCCAACTGCACCAACAGCCTAAGGAAGTTTTTGCCCAACTCCTTGCCTGGGTTACCGAGGCAGTAGAGAGAACAGTCTCTCAAGGGGAAGCCCATGAAACTTTGATTAAGGACCTATCATTATGAATGTGCCAATCTAAAGTATAAGGCAGCCATTTGTCTGGTTCATTTTAAACAATTCAAGGACTAGATTATTGCTACTCGAGACATTGGCATAAAACTTCTGAGATGGTCCCTTTGGCACAGGCCTTTGGCTCCACCTTGCAGACCCCCAGGAAGGATCTCAAATGTTGTTGTTGTGCCTGGAGGGGCCACAACTGCCTGGCTCCCCCACTTACACCTGGGGCTCCAGGCCCACCCAGGAATGCTAATACCTGGTATTCCTTACAACTCCCAGTGCCAAGGCCTTGTTGAGAGAAAGCATAAAACTTTAAAGGAATGGTTACAAAAACAACAGGGAGTGCTATATACATTTTGCCCCCATGATACTGTGTGTAGAACTCTCTACCAGAAACTTTCTGCCAGTTTTGAAACCATATTTAAAAGGCCCAGAACCTTTGCTAACCATGGGAAGAGATTTTGCTTGTGTATTTCCACAGACAGAGCCATTCCCAACATGGGTGCCTGCACGGCTAACATGGGTGACTGCAGGGAATGTTTGTCCTTGGAATGTACTGGACTGACCAGGAGACACCAACAGAAATATTTACCCATCTGAACAGCAGGGAGAAATGGAACATCAAACCACTTAAATCACAGGTGCCAAATTTCTCTGAGATTCTAATTTCAATTGAAACAACTATTTACAATGTGTCCTAATGAAACTTGGCTTCAGGTTCTGCTAAACTCTGGCATGAGAAACCTTCCTGCTTATTCTCTCTAAGAAGGTACATTGGACCCCCTGGAAAAATGGAGTTAAAGAATGGTTTATTGGCTGCAATGTGGGAGGCGGGGAGCGAACCCGGGCCTCTGGGCAAGAGCAAAAAAAAATCAAGTTACCTCTTAACGTGCTGAGATAAAAAGCCTCTCCACGCAGCCTCGTTGTTTGTTTTTATTTTAAGGTGGTGATGAGGATTATTGGGGCTAGTGCGGAGGTTATATAAAGGTTTCACCACATTTGGTGCAATATCCAAGATATTCATAAAGGGCAATATGGAGTTCCCCCAGGACTTAAAAATATAGGTGAACGTTGTTATGCTGTCCCCATGTGGTCAGAAAATGGGAAGCAAACCTAGGTCCTGTGTAAGAGCACCCAGCAGCCAGCTGAGCCATCTCTCCAAACAATTTTTAATTTACATTTCCTTAAATACTTACTATTTTTATTATTATAAATTTTAAATTTTTATTTATTGTTTTTACTTTTTTTTTTTTTTGTTTGGTTTTTGTTGAGAGCAAAGAAGTGGTCGCCCGTGCCATCAGCTGTCATGAAGCATCAGCGGTCTGGGACAGGCTGGCCTTGAAGCTCAGAAAAGGGTACCACCTGCCTCTGCCGCGGAGAGTCGGGGCCTAGGTGCTAGGAATAAAGGAATGTGCCACTGACCGCTTATCTTATTTAGTATTGTTATTTTAGGGTTTAGAATGAGATAGTTGTTGCTCCAGGTTAGTTAAGTGCAGCCTGGGTCTCAATGCAGTGGTCCAATGCATAGATGCCAGAAGGAAGGAAAAGCGTGCTGGATCCCAACTGTAAACTGGATTACAAGGGACATTGTTAGCTGCTATGTGGTGGGTGCTATTGGCAATAACAAGTCAATAATGCTCTTAAAATGCCTGAACCATCTCTCGTAGCAACCCCGGTTTGTCTTGCTTTAAGGGAAAAGAAAAAAAAAAACTAACTGGCTTAAGGGAACCGTTGAGAAGGCTGAGGTGGGAGGGTTTGTCATAAGCCCAGATAAGAAGCTCTTTCACAAGGTGTCGTGTCACACCAGGAGACAGGTATCTAACAGCAGCCATGCTTGGATATAGTATAGTTTCCTTCTCGCTAGCTATCACTAACGCTAATAGGCAGAAAAGAACTGAAACAAGTTGTTGTTTTCCTCATGGTTCCATCCAATCGTAGGGCCGGTTTGCCATGCATACTTTGTTTTTTGCAATCATCCTGAACATAGGAACCATATGTAATTTCTTATACAGTTATAGGACTGATGATAAAAAAGATCTGAGAACAGTGTACACACCTTCCGGAAGCATTGGGTAGTTGAGGAAAAAACCAAATGACAAAGCTCCCAGCATGCCAGGGGCAAGGTATTATGCTTTGAGACGGAAAGACAAGTTGTTCTTTTGTGCTCACTTCCGAGATAAGAAGGTGATGTACCCTGTTGTTATGGGCTGGCTATTGGGTTAGGGTGTTTAAGTGGTTTGTCTACTTTGGATTCCTGGAGATAGCCAGACACAGACACTGGGTGAATGGTACTTAATGGCAGGACTTTTCCTCAAGTTGGACAGAAGGAGGCTTGAAATAGTACCCTGCTGGAGGGTGGGGATCAAGCCCCCAGCAAGAGAGCCTTTCACAGGATAACTCCAAGGTAGATGAGATCAAAATAGTTGCGATAGAAAGAACAAGGGATTTGTGATGAGGGGGGACGCTGTCATCATCGCTTTCTGGGGTTCTTCTTCTTCACTGCACGCAATGACGGAAACCAAGCAAACCCACAGCGCTCAGGGCCAAGAAGAGGGGGGTGACGCATGAAAGGGCTCAGAACAGCTATCTAATACCCTATCATGAGAAAAAGTAAGAAGCGTATGACTCTAACCCTGTAAAGTCAGAAGGGATCAGCAGCACTCTGAAATCCAAAGTGATAGGATTTAAAAATGAATCTCTGGGATGACATAGATAATGAATAGGTTGATTTATAGCTACCCCATAACGGGAGGGGAATCTCCCATCGCGCGCGCGTAAGACATGGGGGAGTTTATCTATATACATTGCTGACTGTGAGAAAAGAAAAACAAGACCAAAAATGAGATCTACAGATCGCCCTGAATTCAGATGTAGACAGGTGCGGCTCTGCTCAGGAACAGTGGAGAAGAACAGGCCTCCCAATGTACAACGTAACGGAGTAGGTTTTTTCCCCACTTTTCCTAAAGGATAAAGGCTTGTGTGCATAGTGACAGGGGAGGAGGGGCTAAATGTGGTCGGATATCCATGAGATGGGGGGAGGAATTGTAAGAAAAAGCCAGTGGCAGTAAAGTTTAGAAAGTAGGGGAAGAGACATATGTAGATGGGGTTATTGGAGATGATATACTAGAGTATGAGTGAATAGTTGGGGTCTGTTTCAATGTTGATAATAGAACACATAGAGGTAGCCTTGTCTTTGATCCGTCTCGCTTCCCTAGGGTAACAGCCAAGATAGAGCTCAGGAACAGCATGGCCAGATTTTGCCTACGGTGTGGTGGGTAATCCGAGGTCACGAAACCTGGTCGGTTTGGTATGGTTATAAATATTCAATTTTGATTCCCTTACGGAGACGCAGAACGAGCCAAGTAAGTTGAGTACATTAACCAAAGATCGAATTCGCCCAGCAAGCAGCAAGCACGAGTCAAGCAGAACAGCAGGGCAGACAACAGCGGAGCAGCAGCAGTAGCAATAAGTCGTTAATACTTTCCAGCACAGGTATAGGGTTAGTCCAGAGGACACAAACAGGAAAACAGCCAACTGATGGGCTGGGATTTGTAATCAAGAGGATGGGGGACAGTGGTTGCGCTATACGTACCAATGTGACGTGTCTGAAGGGTCTGTGGGTCCAGGCCTTAATTGTCGGTGAAGAAGTGGGTGGTCTGTGTATATTTTATGGCCCGAAAAATGTGGGTGCCTCTGCAGAGGTACTCTAATCAGGGGAGGTTACCCAGACTTTTCGTGCAAAATAAAATAGATCGACTGTTGATTATTGTGACCAACAAGATGGTTGCTTGCTTCTTCTGGCCAAGGAACGCAGGGAGCCGCGCGGGGGAAAAACTAAAAAGACTGAGGGAAAAATGGGTGCCAAATGAGGAATTTTTTTGTCAATAACATGAGATAAAAGAAAAAGGTAAGTGGGTAAAATAAAAGTATCGCGAATGTAGGGGGTTAAGTCCGTCCGTTTTGGAGAAAGTCATAAGGAGGGGGTGGGATGAACTTTATATTGGAAATTATGGCTCAAATAGTATCAAGATCTCTATGGTTTTGGGATAAAAAAGTAAGTGTATAATGGGTCGGAAAAGGTAGTGTAATGTTATGGTGGATGTCAGAATGGAAGGAATTATACACCATAGGCGTTATCTATGCCCCGTTAACGTCAACCAATGACGTGGTAATGACGCGTCTAATCCCGTGAAACCCACCTCGTGGTAGTGCCAGAGAGAAAAGGAAAAGGGGGTATCCCCCCCCCAGTGACCCACCAACGATGCGCAGACTACACGGGGGATGACGTTTGCGGCAGCGCAGCCGCGGGTTTCAACATCGCACGTGAATGGTGGTGTCAGAAGGTTTTTTTTTTTTATGTGTAACAATTTTATACATTTTTAACTTTTTTTTATTGTTTTTGTCTTTTTTTTTTTTATTTATTTATTTTAGCCTTTGCTGGCCTAGAACTTCCTGTTAGACCAGGCTGGCCTGGAGCTCCCAAAGATCACGCACTGCCCATGCACCACGAAAGGCCAAGTGCTAAAAGGAATTAGTATGGGGTTGTGGGCCACCCCCACGCCACGGCCGTTTAGAGAGAATTTTACAATACGACCATCTGAAAAGCACATAAAGGTTAGGAATGGGGGAGAAAAAGAATGTTGAAAACTCAGTTTCCCTAGGAGTGAAAACAGAAATCGTTCTGGGCTACACAAAAGGAAAAACACAAACACTGTGCGAATATGCTAAAGAACATAGAGAGTTATACATGAGGAGGTAATAATGGGGCAAACAAAGAAGAAAGTGAAAAAAACACTAAGTGGCAAAACCTGCGAATAAAACACCAAATGGGTGAAATTTAGTGACCATAGAGGTCTGCATCTAATTTTATCGTACGGGTACTTATAGCGTTTGAACATGAACTCTTACTTTCCCTTCATCTCCCATTTCTCCTGCTCCATATCAGGTGTGTTGGTATGATCAGTAGACTATGGAATAGTATTAAGAATCGTCGAAGAAGACTAGGGAGCTGGAGAGATGGCTCAAATATTTGTCCTATCAGGCAGATGCCTAGCTCTTAAGCCAGAGGGAACCCCGGTTCAAATTTCAGCACCAACACACCAGTTGGTTGGAAAGACCCATGCCTTATTAATTCCAGGCACTGGAGAGGCAAGGAGGGCAAGAGGCAGGAGAAGCAGGATGCAGAGGCAGGAACTCTGTGAGGCCAAGTCAGCCGTTCTACATGAGCAGCTCGGCAGGGCCAGCTGATGGGATAAGGGAGAAGGCCTGGTCTCAAAATAAAAAAAAATAGTCAAGACTATGGAAGGCTGGAAGTGAGTAAAAAAGTGGCACATGCCTGATAAGCCCAAAGGCACTTGGGATTCAGAGGACAGGCATCAACGAAAACTCATATGTGAGGTCAATGCCAGCCTGATCTACATAGTGAGTTCACATGGACAGCTGGGGGCTATAAGGGTAAGACAACTGTCTTAAAAAGACAGAAAAAAAAAAAAAAAAAAAAGAATAGTACAAGAACTGCAGAAGAGTAAAGGAGGAATAAGACTCATTTAGAGAATTTGGACTTGACGCTAGATGGCATATGCTATGAGACCGATGTTTCCTTTTTGTTGAAAGTATATGTTGTATTTTTTGAAAATCAGATATAGTCAGTATATATGATTAGTATAGATAGAAATTACATGTATAAGTCCAAAATATTGTTGGTTTTTCTTTGAGGGTTGAACTATTCACGTGAGAAGTAAATGAGTAATGTGGACTGTATGACATTTATCGTATTTAAGAAGAAATGCATTTGATAAATGAATTTATTTTTTAGTTTCATATGGGGTCCTTTTTCTTTTGTGATGTAATATAAAAATTGATAGAGCTATACATATTGTACAAAAATACTTTTGGAAGCTTTAAGAGCATGACGGATTTTCTTGTGGTCGGTTGTCTTAGTGTACTAAATAATTAGGATTTATGAAAAGTTATCTTGAATTATTTTATTTTATTTTTTACATGTGTGAAGAAAAAAAAAAAAAAGATACTTTTTTTTTTTTTGAATGTATTTTTTGCATGAAGGTTTGTGCAACCGTGTCACACAATGCCATGGAAGTCAGAAAAAGACAACAGATCTCCTGGAACTGGATTTCCCCTGGAATTGGAGTTCATGCCTGGTAATTGAGATTAGCGGAACAAAGAGTAACTGCAGCACGGTCGCAGGGGGGGGTGGATTGCTAGAAGGGAATCGGGAATCATGGGGCCATCTGGAAGAGCAGTCAGCGCCCTTAACCACTGAGGCCATCTCGGTTCAGGAGCACGCATCGTTCTCTTTCTTTTTTGGATTGAGACCCAGCAGGTCCTGCCTAGAGCCCGCAAAAGCCGGCCAGCTGGATCTGAATCTTGGAAACTTACGCCGTAATACGCAGGGCTGGGCCTGACCTCACAGAGATCCCACCTACGCTTCTCCTGAGTGCTTAGATTTAAAGGCATGGCGCCACAGCTTCGCGATAAAGATGGTTCTTGAACTGCCAGTGGTGGGTGCTGGGGAAATCAAACCCGGGGTCCAAAGCTGCAAGAGCAGAGGGCGGCGACGCCGTAACAAAATATGACTGAGCCATCGCTACAGCCCCAAGGAGCATGACAGGGTCAACATCCACGAATAGAAGGACTGCATAATGTCAAACACCCGGCGACTGAACCAAAACAGCATCTCGGCGCCTCTTCCGCCGCAGAAACTCACGACAAAAAAAACCCGTCTCTCAAATGGCTTTCTTCCTCATATCACTCATGTCGTCTTTTATTTTATTTGTTGTTTTTTATCTGCCTATATTAGACAGGGGTCTCCTTGAAGTAGCCCCCAATGTCCTGAACTCACAGATGTAGAGACCAGGGCCTGGCGTAACTCACAAAGATCTTCCTGCCGATCGGTCCTCCCGGGAGAGTAGAGAGGCTATATGGTTAATGCTTGGTGGCACGCAGCCATGCACTGGCTAGTCGTACTTCATACGTATTTGTGTGAGAAATATTATAAGTATTTGGTTTTTCCTGGTGAATCAATGTATGTTTTATTTCACCACCTAGCATGATCTCTTCTTTCCATCATTTCCGGTTGCAAATATATTAATTTGGGTTTTCTTTGTTTGGGGACTGAGGGTAATTCCAGTTGTTTGTGAGGGCTGGAGCAGGATATGGCTCATGGATTAACAGAAGGCGGGTGAAAAAAAGGGTCGTGCGCGTTGCAAAATCGGACCCATGCTCATTCCCTGCATGCACATGTGGGACATAACAACTGTCCCTAGAAAAAAAAACAATTGTATACCACCGTTTCCCCAGTATGGAATCTTGGCGAACCCTCTTCATAGAAGCCTCGATTAGGGCATGTGCGGGAGTATGATAGTTGCAGCCTATCTACAGCGCAGTCAATAACACCAACACTAAGAAGAAAAAGTAATAACATAAAGAAAAAATTTAAAAATCTCCAAGAAATGTGGGCGACCGACATTCCTGTATCGTGTACATCTTATTTGATAGATATTTATGTAAAGTGGGATAGTATGTTTCCTTCGAAAGACATGCTTGTCAAGCTTGAAATTTCGTATGTTACAAGACTTTTGGTGTTTTTAGTCAGAGTTAAACAAATGAACTGTTGATATAATGTTATTCTATGTTGGATCGTGGAGCAGGGTCCTGTCTGACCTGGGAAGCGTCAATGCAACCACCAATAGGGTCATGCACCTGGCTGAGGACAGAAAGTCAGACAAGAGGGCGGTCGAAATTTTCCTGGAGATGGAGTTACCGCTGGTTCTTGACACCTGCGCATGGGTGATGGGTGACGGGAGGGTGCCGATGCCATCTGCCAGGTCCTGAAAAATCGAAGCCCCAGAGCAGGGATTTAGAACTACCGTGAAAAAGAAAAACGGGGGAAAAAAAGAGCGGCAAAAGGGCATAAGGCAAGGAGGCTCAAAGACAAACGACCTGACGGATCAGTGCTGTATGAATAGACGCCAGCTGTGTCCCCATAAGAATGTAGTGTCGTAATTTAAAAAAGGAAGAGCCAAGCAGAGAGAGGTGGTAGTCTGTACTTGGAAAAGCCAAGTATGGGGAGCATGGTGAGCTGGGTGTTGACCGATTCTTGTAGGCGGGTGGACCGTTGTTCAGGAGTTTTGGATCTGTTGTTGCGCTGATTTGGAGTGGGGGCATAGGTTTTCCAGAAAAAACGAAAACCGCAGCTTTCTTTGCTTTTAAAAAAGTGCGTGCTTCCAACAGGAATATTCATATCTCCTGTTAGACACCCGATGCAAAGGTAAAAGATTTAGCGTAGAGCCTTCACGGGTACACGACAACGCCTAACAGGACACAAATCGGCGCCAAGCCAAGCTAATTGAGATGGTCGCTTTCCCTAGGCGTCTCCTCTATAACGGGCGTGATTCCCTTCTTTGTTTTGTCTTTTACAATGGCTCGCGAGGCTTCCACCTACCGTTCACCTGCCCCTCGTACTCCTGCGTATCGCATCATCTATCCCCCCTACATCCGTTACCGGCTCATCCTCTGTCTCTTTTTCCCATTCCTATCCCGCGCGCTTCCCCCGGCCTCATTGTTTTGTTTTTTTTTTATTATTTCTGTCTTTGACCCGATCTCCACTGTAGCCCCCAGCTGTCTGGAACTCACGCTGTCGACCAGGCTGGCCTTGAGAATTCCACAACGAGCTGCCTGGGCCTCTAGCCTCCGACAAGATGTACATAGGGCTTACAAGGCATGTGCCCACACAATGCCTACACGACCTAGTTTTCACAACTTCCCTCTAAAATCTATATACCCAGAGCTAAGTCACATAATCACGCAGCTCAGAAGCCGCAGCAGAGAAGATATAAAAATGTTTGTGATAAAATGGGCAGAATGATTAAGGCTGCAAACTCAACAAGCTGATGCAAAATGAGTAGAGAAATAATACGTGGGGGTGAGCAGATGGCGGCAGGAATGTAGGAAACACAGTGAAAAGTGTCCTGAACAAGGGATGAATCTGTTCAGGGCCACGCACTCATGATACAAGCCACGGCTTGGTAAAATGCTGGCACAGGAAGGACCGGCAAAGAGGGCCATCCAATCGAACAATAAAAAATCGCAGGCAACTGAATGGGTAGGGGCTGCATGCATCCCCCCTGCTACCATGAGAAGCTAGTATAAATGACAGGTGAGGGCTGTCTGTAAGGAGATAGTCAAGGTTTTTAATTTTCTTTAAGGGTGTGGCCCCTGGGAGATAATGATTAATGTTTCCAGTTATAACCATGAGATTTTAGTGGGGGTAGGCACAAATTTTGGACTCGTGGGTTAAGTAAAAAAAGAAAGGGAACATGAAGTTGGAGGTTATTGAAATGGATGCGGGGTGGGACAGGAGTTTATGGAAAAGGAAATAGTATGGCGAATAGGAAGAAAAATATGCATGTGTGTATGTACAAATATAACGCTCAAAAAATAAATGAAATAAAATTAGTAAAAAAATGTTGTGAAAGAGAATAAATGGGTAGGTCCTTAGAGGGGTAAGATTCAAATGAGGTTCAAGTAATGATAAACACCATAAAAAAGATGGCGAAGTTAAAAAATCACACAAGGAAGTAAGAAGTGGGTGGGGGGTGGTTAAGCTGGGGGCATGGGAAGCACTGGAAATAAAAGTAGTACAAGACAGACTTAAAGAAAGGGGATAGGGACAGGGACAATGGGCAAACAAAAGGCAAACTCCTATCTTGAGAGTAGGTAGCTAAAATAGGTGAAGAGAAAGAAAAAGAAAAAAGGTTGTCGTTATAATGACCTTATGCCGCTGGGCAAAAACCGTCATGAATAATAACAAAGTAGCGGTCGTGGGAGCCCATGGGGGTTAACCAGGAACCATTAAGCGCTCGAGTCGCATGGTTCACTACGAGGGGTTATCGCCAACGCAACAAAAAAAGATATACTTTAACTCTTAGGGTATCGGCAAAAAAAGGAAAGGCCAAAAAAGAAAGATCAACCGGACAGGCGAAAAGGAGGCAAAGGGGACCGGGAAAAAAGGAGGAACCAAAAGAAGAAAAAAAAAAAAACCGGGAAAAAAAAAGAAAGGCGTCCCGGGGGGGGCGAACGGGGAAAGGGGAAAAGAAGAAAAGGGGAGGGGAGACATTGGGAAAAGGAGGGGGAGTAAGGGCAAAGTTAAGTGGTAGCGGCATGCTTATGATATGCCAGCAATCCTAGAGAGGTTTGACTTCTGGTAAGGTTGTACTGAGGTGCTTTCGGGCTCAGACACTAGTGGTTATAGGAAAAAAACCCCTGATATGGTGGTAAATCGAAGGGAAAAAAGGAAAAGAAGGAAGTAGGATCGCAAAGTGACCTCCAAGCGCCTAAACCCAAATAAATAAGGGACAATGTGAATGCTCCAGAGTGCGAAAAGTTTGACAGAAGCTGGCACAACTGGACACACCAGCAAAAGGTGCCAGGTCCTCTAACAGGGCCCGTGGACCTGAAGCCATCTGGAAGTGCGCCAAAAGTCATTCCCACACTTCAATGGTAAAGAGAAAGCCCCTATGGCTGTCTCAGATCGACAGGAATCAGACGGATTCTTGCAGATCGGGTTGCCTTTCACAAGAGGGTGTTAATTGTACAGCCTGCCCTTCAGCGCTTCAATGTTTCTAGAAGGGTGGTAAAGACCAGGTGGAAATAGTTCATATGGTCGTCAGCCCCACGCCAAGAGTAAAAAAAGCTAGCTAATGATTTGGGGTTTCCGTAGCGGGTGCTCTCGTCACTGGTGGGGAAAAAGGAGGGTTCTCATCCACAGTGGGAGAAAAGAGGGAAAAAAAAGCACAGCACTCATAAAAACCCCTCTAGGGAGTCCCTCCTTGTTAAACGGGCGTTAGGACCTAACCCAGACTTCTTGAGAAATAAACTGGAGGCTTGAATTGGGATATAGTGGCGTGAAAACAATCGATAAGTTGCTCATTATTTTTCGCAATTGGTCATAGTGCCAAAAACATTGGGACTGATCTCGATCCGGGAAACTAACAACTATAGCTGCCAGGCCATCAAACCAAAGTCATTAGTTTGTCAAAGACACATCATTATATTGAAGAAGTGGGAGGGTTTTAGTATATGGTCTGACGGTAGAAAAAAAGTGGAAGAAGGTAGTCCTAAAGCATTCGTGTTTTCACAGTGTACGACCATTCCACTCCTGTTCATTGAGCAAGATGGATGGCTTAATCAAACAGAAAGCCATAAACACTAAAAACCAAAGATATTAGCTACATTGTACAAGAAACTCAATGTCAAAAATATTACTAATTGGGTTTCAATCCACACTGTACGATTGGCGGGGCCATCCCAGGCAAAGCACTAGGGTGCGCTTAACGAGGTTTAGAGGTGACGGGGGTGTTGCACGAGATAGCTAGGATGATAACCCAGAAAGCGTATGAGCATAGTCAATCTAACCCCCTCATGCTTTAACGGGTGGCAAACAACTAGGATCTTTACATCATAGACAGGACGTTGCCCCCATCAAGCTGTGAGCCAAGATGTGTCTTTCCTCCCTTTAAATGGTTCTTGCTGGATATTTGGCTATAGCAATGGGAACCGTAACCCATGGCAACAGTACCTAGCAAACCCAGTGATTTCAATCAATAAAATTTAGTTCATCTGACATCTCCTACTTCTATAGAATGTTTACTGTGATTCCTACAAAATGAAAAGGGTAAATATGTAAACAACAAGAACATTTAGGCATTTAGATGGCATCAAATTAAATCAAGAAAGTAAAAAAAAAAAAAAAAAAGATGGAAATGAAAGCACATATGTCGATAAGACCACATATCTAGTCACCTGAAGTTCGGATCTATGATCCTCACACGGAACACGTACATTCCAGAATGGTCGGTGGGCCAAACTAAATGATTATTATTAGTACCATTTATAATTTCATATTGTTGGTTTAAGTCCCCTGGCTTTCCAACCAGGAAAAAGGAAAACAAGGAGAAGTATGCAATTTAGTCTGAAGGAAGAAACAAAGGGCAAAAAGTTAATTTTTCTGACTTTAGCAAACAATTGGAAATTTGCTTGAGGAAAAGTGACTAAGGGTAAATTTTAGAATCTTGTGAAAAAGTATTGGTAGAGATGCAAATAGGGGGGACTAAACCCCGCTGTGTCTATTCGTGGACCAACAAAAAAAAAGTGAGTGCCTGGCAACTCACTCCCTACCCGGGGAGGCCAACATGAAGCTCAATGGGCCAGGGGAAGAACGGTCTGGAAGAGCTTAATGAAAACATAAGAACCAGCCACATGCCAGAGGTTTTGGGGATAAAGTGAAAAGAGCCAGATGGACGAGTAGGAGGGTGTGGGAACAAGCATGAACGAATGCCACCGAAATAGACACGCCTAAGGCAAAGGTACCACATGGGGCGTTGTCAGATAATTAAACACTCAAGATTCACAAGAGGGGAACCCCGCCGAAGGCACATAGGTAAAGTCACGAGCGCATGTTTAGGTTTTGGCAAAAGAGCTCTCTTAACACAATAGCAAAAGGAAGAAGAGGGGGGGGGGAAGGAGGGGGAGGGAAAGAAGAAAGAAAAAAAGGGGGGGGAAGAAGGGGAAGGGGGGAGAAGAAGGGAAAAAGGGGAGGGGGGAAAAAAGGGAAAGAGAAAAAGGAGGGGGGAAAAGGAAGAGAGGGGGAAAAAAAAGAGGAAAAAGGGGGATTAGCATGTAACCAGACACCAAAGATGCCCCTACAACTGACAATATTAGCATAGATAAAAAAGTGTGAGGCGATGCGGTACACAATGTTTGGGAGGGGAAAGAATATAGGTTGCATTTTAGGGGAAAGATGAAGAACAATCGATATAGCTTTTTCAGAGGTAAGGGAAGAAAAGGCGGGTAGGAAGAATTCAATGCGATGAGTGCAAGAACAGAGTAAACACAAGGTCCCGCAGGAAAAACAAATGAGGTAATGGTTCCCTCATCTGTGATGATAGCACCAATGGGTACCTAAGTGTATGGCAAGACTGAGCAACCGGGTACAAGTGTAGGGCTGAAAGAAAGGCACAAAACTGAATTTCGGGGTCTTAATAGTTTTTAGACTGACAAAGGCCCTAATAAGGCACATGAAGAAACAAAATTTTGAAAAAAGACAAAAAAAAAAGAAAAGAAAAGAAAAGAGTTTGGTAACGGAGCGCTCACTGACACTGGTCAGGGTGTAAATGTTTTCCAGAGGACATGGATAAAGTCTGAGAACAGTCTGTCCATAAGTCAGCCATGATTATGACCATAGCAGCATCACAGTGGTCCATCTCAGTGCACATGCAAGGTGGGTCCAGCCTGATAAAGATAAGACTGTACCTGGAAAGAGACAGAGAAGCGACTGGGCTCCTCCAGGAACTGATGTTAGTCTCATCCATTTGGAATCATGGTCACCACAATGGCATTGCCTACTAAGTCTATTTAGGTCTAGATGTTTGCACTTCCACCTGTCTCAGGTAATCTACTCAGACCTCTGAGAAAGAGTCTTACCGTGGCCAAATTATGGCTATCACCTTTGAATGGGAAAAGTTGACACTGTGATTGGGCCTCCTGATATTTATATTTCTTTTATTTGTCCCTATCAAGTTCGCTAACAACTTTGATGAATTTTAATTTAAAAGCAGTGGTACTTTGGGAGGGGGAATACAATCATGAGTCAATTAATAGCTACGTAGATTGTAAGTTAAGGATGAAGTTACTACGAATAATTGTTAATATATAAAGCAAAGAAAAAGTGGCTATCCCTACATTTCTTCACTTTAATTTACTGAAGTATTATACATCTTGATAAAATGTAAAATAATGGCCTAAAATAACATCGACAACATCTTCACACGTTTATGCAGGAAACGAACGGGTGTAGGTACATACCTTTCTGCCACTACAATCTCTAATTTGTAAGTGAAACAGGGTTTCATGAAAGCAAATATTAGGATGATGAGGCGTAGAGAGGCTCATGGTTAAGAGCCAAGTGTAACGCTGCTTTTGCAGAAGACCTGGGTCGAGTCTCAGCACCCACATGGTGGTCTAAGAACTGAGTCTATATAATTTGCAAGGGGATGGTGGAGTGTGCATGGGATCCTGTTCATCCACAGCACTCCAGGAGGCAGAGGAATATGTAAGAATACTGCGTGTAAGTTACACAGTTCCTGAATTTGGATCCTACAGAGGTGAAGCTAACCAGGCCACTAGGAACGTGGAAAGGAAAAAGAAAAAAAAAAAAAAAAAGGGGGAAGGACCCTGTCGGTGAGGGAAAGAGGGTCCAAACTACTAAAATAAACAAACAAACAAATAAATTAAATAAATAAAATAAAGTATATGATTATGGATAATATATATTAACAAAAAACAAAAGTTTTGTACTTTTGGATGTAAACTAAAAGTACAAAATATTTTCTGGCTCAACACTGGACTATGGAGGTTCTTAGATACCAAGTTAGTTAATGTATGAACCATGAACTTGAAAGAATACAACACCTGGGGCTGGAGAGATGGCTCAGTTTAAGAGCTCAACTGCTCTTGCAGAGAGACACCGGGTTCAATTCACAGCACCACATGGTGGCTAAGAACCACTTTAAGCCAGGTTGGTGGTGTACACCTTTAATCCAGCACTTGGGGCAGAGGCAGGTGGATCTCTGTGAGTTCAAGCCAGCCTGGTCTACAGAGTGAGTTCCAGGACAGCTGGGGCTATAGGGAGACCTGTCTCAAAACCAAACAAAACAACAACAAAAACACACAAAAAAGAAGTATAAGGGCTGGAGAGATGGCTCCTGGTTGAGAGCACGACTTGCTCTTGCAGAGGACCGGGTTTCATTCCCACCCACATGGCAGCTAAGAACCATCCTTTACTCCGAGTTCCAGGGGGAATCCAGACCCCTATTCTGACCTCCGCAGGCATTGCACGATCACAGAGGTTGCACCAACTACATGCATACAGTACAATCATACACAATAAAAAATAAATAAATAGAATAGGGGGCTGGAGAGATTAGTCCTAGCGGGTTAAGAGGATGACTGCTCTTGCAGAGGACCCAGAGTTGTGATCCCCACCAGCACCCAATGGCGCTGAGAACCGTCTGTAACTCCGATTCAAGGAGAACTCCAGTTCCAGGGGAATCTGAACCCTCTTTTGACCCTCTGCGCGGCATTGCACGACAATGGGTGCACAACCGGACTGCAGAACAGTAACATTCATAACACATAAAATAATAAATTAAATAAAATAAGAAAGGCAAATAGTGTTCATATTCAGAGAAAGAGTGATGAAATGCATACTTTCATGGAATGGTTAGGATTTGGATCAGTATCTGTAAAAGACATAGAAAGAAGGAAAAGGAAGTTAAAAAAAGAATATACACCTCTGCACTGTGTGTGTGAAACTGGAATTCTGTCTATTATCACAACAGGGCACTGATAATAAGGACTAAGGTCCTGTGTATTACCCTGTAATGCAAATAATAATAGTTTTTGAGACAGGGTATCCCTTGAGCCCTCAGCGGGGGGCCTGGAACTCCCCAACTGACAATCTGTTAGACCAGGGCTGGTTCTTGAACGACAGAGAGTCCACCTTCCTCTGTGCCCCTCCCAGTGCTATAGGATTAAAGGTGCGCCACACCCAGCTTAAATACGGTCGTAGCTGCCCTTGTGTGCTGGGATGGGGGAAGCNCAAAGAAAGAGAGAGAAGACCAGGAGAGAAATGATTAATGAAATATGCAAAAAAATGCATATATATATAATATATATATATATAATATAATATATAGAGAGAGAGGAGAGAGAGAGAGAGAGATGTAGAAAATGAACCGTCTGTAACTCAATCCAGGAGAACTTCAATTCCAGGGAATCCGATACCCTCTTCTGACCTCGTTGCATTGCATGACACAGGTGCACAAACTAATGCAGACAGTACATTCATACACATAAAAAAAAATAAACTTAAAGAAAACTAGTCAAGCAGAACTCAAGAACTTGTGATGCAAGCTCAGGAATAAACAAATATGTGGTTTAATGAAATATCAAAAACAATTCATGACTTGAAAACTGAATTCACCAAACATATAGAAATAGTGAGGAAAAAACAAACAGAAATATGCATGAATTCCAAGAACCCAATACAGCCAATTGGAAACAACAGCAGAAAGCCTCATAAGCAGAATGAATGAAAGAGGAAACAGAATATCAAGACTGGATGACGAAGTTGAAGATCTGTGTCCTGAGCAAAGACTATTTGTTCTAGTTTGCTCTCAATTGCTGTGACAAAACACTCTGACCAAAACCAACTTGGGAAGAAAGGGTTTATTCCACTCACATCTCCCAGGTCACAGTTCATCACTTAGGGAGCCCAAGTTAGGAACTCAGGGCAGGAACCTGGAGGTAGGAGCTGGAATATAGGCTATGGAGGAACACTGCTTACTGGCTTTCTTTCCTGGCCCATGCCCAGCCTGCTTTCTTATACAATACACAACAACCTGTCCATGGGTGGGACCACCCATAGTGGGCTGGGCCCTTCCACATCACTCAACAATCAAACACAATACTCCACAGATGTGGCCATAGGCCAGTGCAGTGGAGAAATTCCCAAATTGAGGACCCTCAACCCAGGTGTGTCAAGTTGAGACTAAAGCTATTCAGCACAATTGACCTCTTCTCAACTTGACATGAAAAACACATCACTATTAAACCACCACCTTTAAGTTTCTTATTCCCAAGACATATTAATATCACATAAGACAGTATAAACTTAAAGCCCCCACAGTCCTTAAAAAATCCAAACACTTAAAAATTCACAGCCTCCTTCAAACGTCTCTTAACTGTGGGCTCTGGTAAAAAAAAAAAAAAAAATACTGTCTTATTTCAAGGGGAAGAATCAGGCGGGCACACCTAAACAAAACCTAAGTGCAGCAAAGTAGCTCAAAGCTGGACACCTGGGATTCACTCACGATCTTCTGATCACCAGTGTTTCAGCAGCTCCACTTCTCTGACTCCGCCATCCATCCACAGAATACACAGCTCATCTCCCAGGGCCAGGCCAGCTCCATTCCGCTTTTTGCTACCCTTGATGGTCATCCCACAGTCCTGGCATCTCCAAAAAAGCCGGGGTCTCCACTAAAACTGAGGCTATACCTTCACCAATGGGTGCTTCTGACTTCTCCTGGTGCAAAGCCTCAGCTTCTCTTCATGATCCTGCAATCCTGGGGTCTTCACTGCAACCAAGTGTCGGGCACTTCTGGAGTCAGAAATCAATTGATTCTGTGAGGAAGACAACTGCCAGCAGCTTCTCCCTGAGGAAACTGGCACCTTTCATGGGTACCAGCTGGCCGCAGCCAAATCTGGGCAGCTGGTAGCCCCTCAGATTTAGGCTGGAAGGCTGATGGCCCTCCCTTATTAAGACCTCGCATCAATTAATAACTCCACAATTCAGGGGGTGGATGACCCCAAGACTCAAATTTTGGACTGGTGGCTGATAAGCGGTCCTCCAGTCTCTAACGCTAGCAAAACAACCCAAGGCTGATGGATTAACAATTATGCATGCATGAACTAACGGACCGGGGAATCTTGTTAGATGGTAAAGGTAATGAAGAATCCGTTTATTGTATGTAGCACATCACATATATAGGCAGAACAGTGTCATCTCCCAGAGGCCAATCCCACACACCCCTGCATTATGTGCCGTATCAGGTGCTGTTGCTCTCCCCCACAGGGCAGGGACAGATACAGACCTGCAGTCAGGCAATTAAGTTAGCACTGGCAGTCAGGCGTGGTGGTGCACAGCTTTAATCCCAGCACTTGGGAAGCAGAGGCAGGTGGATCCCTGTGAGTACAAAGCCAGCCTGGTCTACAGTGCAAGCTCCAGGCCAGCTGGGACTAAAGGGAGACCCTGTCTCAAAAAAATACAAAAAAAAAGATAACACTGGCCGCCACCTATGGCCTGCATTTGCCTACTTCCCACCGTTTTAATTTTATTTTGTCTGAGAAGAAAGCCAGCCCATGAGAGAGGTTAGCATCACAAAGGAACCTGGGCTTTGAATAGCCAGCTGCTCAAACCTGTTTTGAACATGGCTGGGGGTGGGGTGGGTAGGAAATGCAGACCTGACATTTTTTATTTTATAGGCTAACACAGATTAGCCTATAAAATAAATAAACCATAACCTGAACCAATTATTAAACATAGTCAATACACATAGGCAACATTTATGTAAATCTATTTAGCAAGCATTGATGCCCAAGTTTTCTACAACCCAGGGTCCTCATAGTCCAATTGGGGACGCTTATATGCACAAGCATGTTGATAAAATAAGAGTTCCATCCATATTGCTGTGATCTCACAATGTTCCTAGGATTTGGGGAAAGGGGCAAAAGTGGGTGAGAAGGAAAACAGTCCATTTTCATTTGAAGTGTGACTTTGAACTTTCAGGTTTGTCCAGGATTTTGTTTTTCTACAGTATGGAATTTTATTCAGGGATTGCTTTCTTTCTTTTTTTTTCTTTTTTTGAGACAGAGTCTCCCTATAGCCCCAGCTGTCCTGGAACTCACTCTGTAGACCAGGCTGGCTTTGAACTCACAGAGATCCACCTGCCTCTGCATCCCAAGTCAGGATTAAGGTGTACACCACCAAACCTGGCTTAAAGGTGGTTCTTAGCCACCATGTGGGTGCTGTGAATTGAACCTGGGTTCTCTGCAAGAGCAGTTGGCACTCTTAACTGCTGAGCCATCTCTCCAGCCCCCAGGGATTCCTTTCTTAATCCTACTAACAAAACATAAAAAACAAAAAAAAAAACATTTTTTTTTTTTGTCTTTTCAAGACAGGGTTCCCTGTAGCCTTAGCTGTCCTGGAACTCACTCTGTAGACCAGGCTGGCTTTGAACTCACAAAGATCCACCTGCCTCTGCCTCCCAAGTACTAGATTTAAAGGCATGCACCACAATGCCCAGCTTATCATGACAGGTTTTTATTGTGGCCTATAATGTCTCTTAGTAACTAGAGGATGTAAGCTTATGGTATCAGCCATGTGCCATCTACAAAGGAGTGGGCTAATAGGCAATTAACTTTTGGGGCACACAAATATTAGGCTGCCGCTAACTGCACAACCCTCCAGGCAGGTGACCTGTAGCTTACGAGTCTTGCTTTGACTCAGGAGACAATTTTTCTCTCTTTTTCAGTGGTCTTATATAATGCTCTCTGGCATTATGAAGGCCACCTGTTCACCTGCAAGGCAAGGTCTCTGGACACCCTTTTTATACTAACACCATGTCAACAGCAGTAAGGTCTCATCACCACTTTCTTACTTGCACCCCAACATTGCAGTCAAATACCCTTTGTTTTTTTTTTTGGGGGGGGTTGGTCCCTCTGGCCAACAACTCCTGTTAGAATAGTCCACTACTGGTACCAAAGCTCTCTTCTATTAATATATATTTTTTAACAGTAAAGCTTTTTAAAGATTTTAGGATCAGGTTTGGCATGAATAAAGAATCTTCTTTTTACACTTTTCATGCCCATTAGTTGGTTAAAGAAAACAGCTAGGCAGGTTCCATAAGAAATCATTACCATAACAGTTGGCACTTTTCTTTTTTTACAGCTAAGGAATCACTTTATTGCCATACCAATTTACCTTATTCACTACTGCCCTCTTCTGACCTCCACAGCATTGCACGACACGGGTGCACAAACCTACATGCAGGCAGTACATTCATACACATACAAAATAAATAAAATTAAAAAAAAAAACAAATAAATTTAAAGAGAGAGATAATCTGGATTTTATAATTCACATTCCCCAGGAAGCAGGGTTTTTGTTGTTTGTTTGTTTGTTTGTTTTAGGAAGCAGATTTTATGATACGGATTGGCATGTAGGAGGTTTATTGAGAAACGATCTAAAGTCATCACCTTTAGGAGACATGAAGAGAGTAAAATTGGGAAGAAGAGGAAGTAGGAAAAACTACAGCCCCAAATCAGCCTCAGCTGATTTCACAGGGAGCGCTGGGGATGGTCCAAATTGGGAAAAAGAAGCAAGGTCTTCATACTCTGAATTGATTAGTCACTGGGGTGAACATCCGTACAAAGAGCGTGTGGCTTTGGTGGATGGAGGGCAAGACTTGAAATGTACTCAACTGCTAGACATTGCCCCTCCTGTGAGGAAATAGTTGCTTCAGTCTTGAAAGTGGAATCTCAGCGGCACACATCCAACTGCACCTCTAACTGTCCTAGGGACTGATGCCCAAATCTTCTTTAAGATACACGTCCTGGGTATGTAGTGTTGATCTTATTTAACTTTATAAGTAATACAGGAAGTTAAGCCAAGGCTCACACATTCCAGGCATGTGCTCTACAACTAAGTTACACCCCCCAGGCCTTGTACTATTGATTTTAATGTTTACTTCACACAGTCTGACCCTCCCTGTCCTGATAACACTTTTCCATAGTTTCAGAATGTGGTATGTTGAATTCTACCAGTAGCTTAGTACATCATCTCCAATTATACATTCAGGAATAGAGAGGTGACTATAGGATGAGCCTACCTAGTGTGAGACAAACTTAGTTAAAACTATTCCAGGGGCTGGAGCAATGGCTCAGTGGTTAAGAGCACTGGCTGCTCTTATAGAGGACCCAGGTTAGGTTCCTAGCATCTACACCCTCTTCTGGCCTCTTGGGGTATTGCACAACACATAATGCCCTTACATACATGGAGGCAAAACAGTCATACCCACGGAAATAAATAGCCAGGGATGGTGGCACATGCCTTTAATCCTAGCCTTCAGGAAGCAGAGGCCAGCCTGGTTTACATTAGTAAGTTCTAGGTGGGCTGAGACTAAGGAGGCCCATATATATATATATATNGAGGGCAGGAAATGGGAAGGGAAGTTAGAAAAACAGAGAGTGTGTGTCGGATCGAAAATGTCCTGTGCTCACTGGAGAACTTCCAAGGGTGTTACCCCCTTGGCCGTGCCTGCACAGTGTCTCCTGGTTGCCATCCCCTTAGTTGGGGTGAGTCAGGTTCTGAGTGCCGAATGGATCAGCTCTTATGTGGACTCGCCAGGACAAACCAGCAAAGCAGCGGCACAGGAATGTACCTCCGTAGCCACAGCAAACACACAGAAAACGAAAGTAGAGAAAAGAAAGGGGAGGGGGCAGGGGGCCTACTTACCAATCAAGGAAGGGGGTGCCTCCCCAGCACCAGGGGGTCGAAAAACCACGTTGGGCGCCAGATGTTGTCAATCCCCGAGGCCTACCGGGGAGCTTCGTGGTCTGACCCTGAACGAAAGGGGGCGAGAGGCGCAGAGTCAACCTGCAGATACTGGGAGTCTGGGGAAAGGGTGCAGAAGGTGAGCTGCCACACACTCATTTATTGGGGGCAAGGTTAGGGTTTATATACTGTTCACATTCTCCTATTAGTGTGGTCATCATGTCGCCTTGGGATTGGCCCAGGTCTGTGACTCAACTTTTGCTATGGTCACCTGCCTAGGGCAGGTTAGGTTGATGAGGGACAAGCTCTGCACAGGTGTACTGCATAATTCTCAGTGTACAGGCTGTTTGCATATTTTTAACTTAAGAATCTGTGCGTTCTGCTCAGCTGGGGCTGAAGAATCAGCTGTAAGTAACAAGAGACCAGAACCTGAAATGAAACCTTTGTTGTACTGAGACAACTGATGCTGGTGAAATCTTCTGGAAAGAATTTCCTCAGGGTCAGCACACAGAAGCTGTGGTTCAGAGGGGCCCACCCCTCCACCTCAAGCTGGAATCAGGACTTGGTAATATGTAAGAGTCTCCTATATGGTTCTGGTGTTGAAATGTGAAGGGGTCACAGAGATCAGCTGAGGCTTGGCACTGTGAGCGGTCAGGAAACGGCATTGGTGGAAGTGTACCTCAGTTGCAGTGAAGACCCCAGGATTTCAGAGGTCATGGAGAGAAGCTGAGGCTTTGCACCAGGAGAGGTCAGAAGAGACCACTGGTGAAGGTGCAGCCTCAGTTTCAGTGGAGACCCCAGCTTTTTGGAGATTCCAGGACCATGAGATGAACATCAAGAGCAGCAGCAGGTGTGGAATGGAGCTGGCCTGGGCCTGTGAGGTGAGCTGTATTTGTTGTGGACAGCAGAGTCAGGGAAATGAAACTGCCAAAACCCTTTGGAGCCCAGAAGATCGTGAGTGAATCCCAGGTGTCCAGCTTTGAGCTACTTTGCTGGATTTAGGTTTTGCTTAGGTGTGCCCAATTCTTCCCTTTGAAATAAGACAGTACTTGTTTTGGATTTTACAGAAGCTCATAGTTAAGAGACTTTTAACAAATTGAACTTTTAAGTGTTTGGACTTTTTAAGAACTGTGGGGCTTTTAAAGTTGTACTGTCTTATATTGTGATTAATGTTAACATCATATCTTGGGAACAAGAAATGGAAAGGTGGCTGTTTACTAGTATTGTGTTTTGTGTGTCAAGTTGACAATCGGTCAATTGTGCTGGGTAGCTTTAGCGTTAATGTGACACACCTGGGTTGAGGAAGCTTCAATTGAGGAATTGGCTCCATTGGACTGGCTTATGGCCACATCTGTGGAGAATTGTCTTGATCGTTGAGCAATGTGGGAGGGCCCAGCCCACTATGGGTGGTGCCACCCCTGGGAAGGTTGTTATGTATGGTATAAGAAAGCAGCCAGGCATGGTGGCGCACGCCTTTAATCCTAGCACTCAGGAGGCAGAGGCAGGCGGATCTTTGTGAGTTCAAGGCCAGCCTGGTCTACAGAGTGAGNGTGTAGATAATTAATACCTTGATTATATTGTCTTCCAATTCATGAACATGGTATGTGAATGAAACATGCAATCAAGACCTCTGGCCAAGACCAGTCCACAGGTGTGCTGGACAGCTTTAGTGTCAACTTGACACACCTGGGTTGAGGGAGCCTCAACTGGGGAATTGGCTCCATTGGACTGGCCTGTGGCCATGTCTGTGGGGTATTGTCTTGACTGTTGAGTGATGTGGAAGGGCCCAGCCCACTGTGGGTGGTGCCACCCCTAGGCAGTTTGTTGTGTATGGTATAAGAAAGCAGGCTGGGCATGGGCCAGGGGAGCAAGCCAGTGAGCAGCGTTCCTCTACGGCCTGTGCTTCAGCTCCTGCCTCCAGGTTCCTGCCCTGAGTTCCTATGCTGGGCTCCCTGAGTGATGAACTGTAACCCGGGAGGTGTGAGCTGAATAAACCCTTTCATCCCCAAGTTGGTAGTGGTCAGTGTGTTTTGTTGCAGCAATGGAAGACAAACTAGAACAGCGGGGAACTGCAGTTATTGGGGACAACTTCCAGGCTGTCTCCCTGGATCATGGAGAAACAGCCATCGGGGGACCACAGACTGGTTTTATAGGCAGTTAGGGGTTGAGTAACTTTCCGTGACATAGGCTGGGTGGTCCAGCCTGGGATAGGTTGGTCTGATGAGCCGAGGTTGCCCAGGCTAACCTAACACCCACCATTTTAGGACATGAGGAGCCGCTCTGCCCTTCTAGGAGTCTGTCAGCAACCTAACGTTCCAGCCTTTTGTTGAAGATCAGGGGCCACGGTGGTCTTTCTTTACTTCCTGCTGGACAGGGACGTCACCCAATGGGGTTAAAGGCTGGAACATTGATCTGAAGTGTGGGGTAAGGTAGGCAGGCGATGGTGGGAGACCTGAGGGGATTTGGTTAAAAGCATCTGGGTCTTTGACTGCTGGGTCATCTCCATTGATTCTGTCCTGAAATAATTCAAAGGCACGAGATCATCATCATCATGAAGAGGAGGGCAGCAGAGGGCCGAGGTGAGGTGCCACTGACTGGCCCACTGGGGGTTGGGGTCTAATCGTGGGAGAACAGAGTCCTTTTGGAAAGAAAACACAGGTTTCGGTGATGGCGTACAGAAGAAAAACCAAGTGAGGCTTTTGGATCTGCAGTGATTTTATTGAGCTCAAGGCAGTGATTTTATAGTACATTCAAGAAGAAACAGCAAGGAGAGTTGGCAAACTTTCCAGAACTACTGGACAGGTTACTAATAATTCAATTTTCATATATTAACCAAAGTACATAATCATGGATCATGGTTGACAAGTTACAGCATAATACATCTTTAAGTTTAGACAATGGTCACAAAACCGCAGGCACAAGTCTGGAACAAAACTTTTTTAGAAATGAGAGATTGTGGCTTTTCTTTTTATTATTACTTTATCACTAAAATAACCTTTACTTTGTGATCTTAAGGTTTTCTTTTTTTGTCTCCCAGGGAAATGGCTCAGGCCAATTGTAATGCACCCGGAGCCAATTTTTCAACATGTCTTGCTTTGGTACAGTGTGTGCAATGCCACCATTTACTATTGTATATTTGATTAATAATAGTTTGTTTTTGCTGTGGGGTTAACAAGCACCAAGGAGGCCTAGCTCTTAGCAATTTTTGCATGAAGTTTAAAGTATAGTAAAGGACCCACTGCCCATCTATATTAACCCATCTATCTTCCCATTCATTATATGTTCCTGTGAAAGGAGGGGGAGAATCAGGGACCCTCTGTATGTTATTTTTTCTTAAAGGAGGAGCCCACCATCTGCCTTTAATTAAATAATGCCTCCCGTCATACACGACTGCCACTGGAATTCCCATTTTACTCAGTAACAGTCATGATATAAAACATCATTTTTACCTGATTATCCTATTTTGAACTTTTTTCAAACAATTTATTATTTTGTAATTGGTCTATGATATCACCCAATGTAATGTTGTTTTTCCAATGAATTTTTGCAAGAGCTTTTAAGAAAGGAGGGTCGTACTCAAAAATATTTTTATATTTAATTTGACTAAGATTTACAGAAAGTTCCTGCTCCAAGAGTGGCCTAAAACTGGGGGAGGTATTTGGCTATTATTGCCAACTCCCGGAACATCTAGGTAACTCTGTCCTTTGTCTATAAGGAACATTTAATTAAACTTGAGAGAGGACTTTGTTGTATTCAGAAAGTATATTATAACTAAGAAAGACAGCATGCCAAGCCCAGCACCAAGGAAGCGTGACATCTTAGGAGCATATCGGGAAATGGTCAAGGCCGAGCACTCTGCCAGGGACCTCCAGGGGGTCAGGCCCCGAAGGACTTTGCTCCCCCGCCTGCCTCGAATATGACTTTCATCACAGCTCATACAGGCGACACTGGAGTTGGTGTAACAGTGAGGGACGTAAAGGCAAGAGCAGTTAGGTCCAATTCTAGGCAGGGAACCAGGAGAAGTCAGAACAGCCTGAATTTTAAATGTTCAAACCAGCTTCTTGACGGGGCTTCCAAAGCATCCATCTATCGGGTTCCTGCCCATTTTTCTTTTGGCCGCCATGACTGGACTCAGGGTTTCCTTTCCAGGGCTTTGATCACAGCTCAAGTAGCTAGAATCATGGTTTGATACACAACATAGAACAGACACAAATGTCCTTGGATTCCATACGTCCTCTCTTCTGCCCATGATGGCAGCAGGCATCACAGCACCTGGCCCTGGAGTTACAGGCTGTTGTGCGCTGCCCAGAGGGACTGTAGGAACCATACTCAGGTCCTCTGGATGAACAGTGATCACTCTGAACTTCCCAGCTACCTCTCAGGCCCCAACACTGTGATGATTCAATATGGCTCTCATCCAAGCTCAGAACAGGTATAACAGGGTGGTTCTGGTTATAGAAAAGGATGGGAGGGTTGGGGACGTGGCTGACCAAGGCTCAGGCTCACAACCAAGAAGAGTATGAGGGCTAGAGAGATGGTCAGTGATTAAGAGTGCTTGCTGCTCTCCCAGACGTCCAGCACCCAAACTGGGAAGCTCACAACCACCTGAAACTCCAGCTCTGGAAATTCCAACTCCCTATTCTAGCCTCCTTAGGAACTTGCACTCATGTGCACATAACCGAGCACACACAAATACATCATTTTAAAAAATATTTTTCAAAACCTTTTTGACTTTTAAAATTTTCTATATGTATGAGTGTATGCCTGCATGTGTAAGCACACGCATTTTGCACAGTGCCCAAGGAGGTCAGAGGAGAGTGTCATAGCCTCTAGAACTGGAGTTACAGATGGTTGTTAGTTGCCGTGTGGGAGCTTGGAATTGAACCTGAGTCATCTGCAAGAGCAGTCAGAGCTCTTAACCACTGAGCCATCTCTCCAGCGCTTTAAAAATATTTTTAGAGCGAGGTATGGTGGTGCAGACCTTTGATCCCAGCACTCAGGAGGCAGAAGTAGGTGGATCTCTGTGAATTCAAGGCCAGCCTGGTCTACATAGAAAGTTCCAGGACAGCTGGGGCTACAAGGAGACCCTGTCTCAAAAAGACCAAGGGGAGCTGGAAAGACGCCCTAGCAGTTAAGAGCGCCGACTGCTCCTGCAGAGGACTCAATCCCACATGGCAGCTGAGAGCCGTCTTTAACTCCAGCTCCATAGGAATCTGACACCCTCTTCTGACCTCCATGTTACTGCACGATATGGGTGCACAAACCTACATGCAGACAGTACAGTCATATGCATAAAAAATAAATAAATAAGGGCTGGAGAGATGGCCTAGAGGTTAAGAGCGCCGACCGCTCTTACAGAGGACCCGGGTTCGATCCCCAGCACCCACATGGCGGCCGAGGACCGTCTGAAATTCCAATTCCAGGAGAACTCCAGTTCCAGGGGAATCCGAGACCCTCTTCTGACCTCCGCGGCATTGCACGACATGGGTGCACAGACCTGCATGCAGACAGTACATTCATACACATACAGAAATAAATAAAATTTAAAAATAAATAAATGAAATAAAAAATAAATTGCTTTAAAAAAAAAAGACCAAAGGAAAAAAAGGAAAAGAGTGGATTTTTACATTGTGATTAATAAATGTCACTCATGTTTGAAAATGAGGAATAAATTACCATCTTCATATGTCAGGAAGCTGATCTCTTCTACAGGAACCATTTCCTAACAATTCTACCCAGTTTTCAAATTTTAGTCATTTAAGGGGGTAGGGGGAGAGTTTAAGTCAGTCCAAAAGTATACAGACAGGCTATTTTTCAGAAATGAAATGTGGGTCTTGTTATAGGGTCACAAGGGAGAGACCACTCACTTACCCACGTGGAGTTTAAATAAAGTTTATTACAATTAGGATGCAGGGCCTGACACTCAGCTTGGGAGGAGCGCACCCCAGAAGTGGGTTACATAGCTTTTCTTAAGTACAAAAGCCAATTAGAGTTTAACATAATAGCAAAAGTTAATAACCAAGGGTATAGTGAGCGAAGCAAGCAAGCCTATTACAAAAGCAAGAGTCAGAAGTTAGAGCCTGTGATGGTGACTCCCTCTAAGACGATCCTATGAGCACAGCCATGACAGTTTTCCAGCAGTAACAGGAACCACCAAAAGCACCTTGGTACCTGCAGGACACCGTTGGGTACTACTGGGCATGCGCAGTATTCATCGCCCTGGGATGAATAATTAATAACCTAATGGAAAACAGGTGGCTCAGAGTTGTGTTTTCCTCTTAGATCCTCGCGTGATTCTACGTTGCTACTGGAGACGAATCTCGGAGGGAATTTGGAATATTAACATCAGGGATCCTCGATAGCTTGGTTTCTTCAGGGTCCATGAGCGGAAGTCACAGTTCTCCCGCAGATGTGCTGAGCAGGTGAAGAGTTTGTGCCGACCCATGGGGAGGCTGCAGGGGGAGGTCTCCAGGGGGACTCGGGTCCAGATGGGATGTGGTCACTCTGTCCTTTCCATGGACACGTTTTCCTCTGAGCACCGAGGACCGCACTGGGGACCCTGGGTGGGAAGGACTCCCCATGGGCGCTGGACGACTCCGTCCCGGGTGGAGCTGAAGCTGGTGGGCAGGCTTGCTCAGGACAGAGCCCAGGACTGCAGACCTTTGGGGAGGGGGTGTTTGTGGGCTGCTGCGTGGCTTTCCGCATGGATGTCAGCAGGAGGAATGGCTGGGAGGACTGTGCTCCCCATAAAGAGAACCAAAAAGAGCAAAATGAAAATGGATTTGCAGTTTGGTCCCAAACCTGTTACGTGACAGGCAGGAGGTGCTCAGAAGAGAGGGCCTGATGCCTGTGTGCAGGGGTTTTTTAGCTAAAGAGATGGCTTGAATTTAAGTGATTAATGATGGAAGATAATGTGGTTAGGCACCAAGTCATGAATGGACACAGAAATGTCTAGAAACTCGGGACTAAGAACCAAAAAATTGATACATTTACCCTCGAAGGCAACGAAAATGAAATATTGTTTTTATTTTATGTTTTTTGTAGATATTTTTGTGTGAGCAATTGATGCAGTGCCCATGGAGTCAGAAGAGGGTGTCAGATCCCCTGGAACTGGGTTATGATGGTGGTTAGCTGCCATGTGGGATTCTGGGAATGTAAACCCAGGTCCTCTGCAAAAAGCAGGTCAGCACTCTTAACTGTTGAGCTATTTCTCCAGCCCCCAGTTTGGATATTTATTGAGAGTTTACAGGGGGCCACATGAGACAGTGGGGACAGTGTGTCATTTTGAATGAGTCTGACTGGAGACTGATCTCCATCTTATACTTCCTGGACTTAGGACAGACATGAAATAGCAGTCCCATTGTTGACCACTTGGCATCCAACTCCCAGAGTATCTGCCTCCAAGTGCCCGGGATTAAAGTGTGTTGTAAGCCAGGTGTGGTGGCGCATGCCTTTAATCCTAGCATTGGGAGGCAGAGGCAGGAGGATCTTTGTGGAGTTCAAGGCAGCCTGGTCTACAGAGTGAGTTCCAGGACAGCTGGGGCTACAGGGCGGACCCTGTCTCAAAAAGACAAAAAAAAAAAAAAAAAAAGTTGTATGTACACCATGCCTGGCTTGCACCTGATTCTGTCTCTCACTTGCAAACTGATTCTTCATGTTGGAATTACTTTTCCAGGTTTCTGTTATGTTACTCTGCGGATCTTGGAGTCAATAATTCATCCAGCCTGTGGACTTTCTTCACACAGCAGGGGTCTCTGCCAGCTGCTCCACTTGTTGCAATTAGGCTCTCACCCAGCTTCTGGCTCCTGAGGAAATCGGATCTATCCGCAGGAGACACAGAATAGAAGTTCAAAGGGGACATGCCTGCTGCCACAAATTTATCCAGAGGCCCCAGGTCCTGAGGGCACAGCAGCTGGGTGAATCCCATAAGGTAAGCAGAACCCCCCAGATTCAGAACTTGGAGGGCAGACACACAGGAGGCCAGGGAGCCTGGGTTCCCTGTTTTCAGAGATAGTCTTGATTGATCCAGGTGAGAGTGGATGACTTGGGGTGGCAGATTCCTCAAGATCTCATAATGATTTGGGTTTTTTTGTTTTGGTTTTAGGGCCTACTTACTTTGACGGGAAGTTCACTATTGAGCTTGGCTCAACGGTGGCTCATCTGTGCCTGAGGCGTCCTGTGCTTGAGATTACAGGCCTGTGCTTCTAACCCGGAAACAATGTGCTCGTTTCCTGCCTTCTGTGTTCTTCTGTTCGAATTTTCCCTTTTAAACATCACTGTCCCAGGTTTCCACGCCAACCCTCTAAAGTGAATCCAAGTTGGTTCACATCCACTTTCCCTGCTTCTCTCGGGACTGGATAAACATCTCCTGTAGCTTTATCCTGCCTCTTCCAGGCAGTTCCTTTTCACATATGCTTTATCTCTTCTCTTCCCATAAGGGGTATCGGGGCTTGACAATCCTCCCCAGAATTTTTTTTTTTTTTTACGTGTATGATGTACTGTCTGCATGTAGGTTTGTGCACCTGTGCCATGCAATGCCTCGGAGGTCAGAAGAGGGGTCGCATTCTCCCTGGAACTGGAGCCAAAAGACGTTGCAGTCTCTCAGTCTCCATGTGTATGCTGGGAATCGAACCCCGGTCCTCTGCAAGAGCAGTCACGCACTTTTAAATGCTGGCCATCTCCCCAGCCCAACCCCAGAAAATTTTCAGAGGAAGCTTCATTTTTAAATGATAAAGCAAGTGAAATCACAAGAGACACTTCATGGTCCTCTGTCTTAGAAGCATGGCAGGATGGTGACTGTAGGATCAGTGAAGAGAGATCAGTGAAGCGAGACCCCACCCTTCAGTCCTGGTACTTCCTCCAAAGAGAAAAACTGAGCACAAACAATAGCTGTGATGTCATGAGCCTAGGAAAACCATTCTTTAAGACCTCGGCTCATTACTACACAAAAGAGACCACCAAAATATGCACTTGCAAAATGTTTAAAGCCTAATCTTTCAGCAGATGATGAAAACTAAAGCCGTGTCAGGAGAGCCTGCGTGAGATAGTGCTGCACCTGCTCCTCTCCTCCCTCTGCTCTTCTAATGCTAACTCTACAGTTCCTCGTTGAAGAGAAAAATCATGACTGCAGAGGTAGCCAGTCAGACAGGTTCTCAGCCGTGAGCAGCCATTATCCAGCATGATCTTCGTTCTCGGGGAAATGATGTGAATGTAATGAATGTGGGAAAGTCTTCCATAACGTGTCAGTTTTCTGTACATATCAGCTATCTAACACACGGGAGAGACTATTTTTAATGTGTCATAAATGTGGGAAGTCCATCTTCTAGAATTTGGAGTTAACATCCTATGGGCATATTCATACTGGCTTGAAGCCTTATGAGTGCCATGATTTGGGAAAATACTTAAATCATACATCCCAACTGAAGGCACAGTATGGAATGCAAAAGAGCAGAAGGCCTTACAAACATGAGGACTGTGAGGAAAAAGCCTTTGTTTCTCAGTTTTAGCCCAAGAGCTTGAGCGAACTCAACAGAGACAGGCTGTGTGTCCACAAGGGAAGGACGTTGCCCAGGAGCCAGTACTAAGCACGTACTGGAAAACTGACTCAAGAGGGAAGCCCTACAAATGCCATGATTGTGGGGAATCTTTCAGTCATCTATCCTAACCAAAGACGTATCGCCTAATTCACATGTGAGAGAGAGCAGATGTGTGTTTCCGACTGGGAAAGCCTTCAACCGGAAGCCAGTTCTCACCAGACAACTCACACAGTGCCGAAGCCTGACAAATGCAGCAACTGCTGGAAAACCCTCTCCTCGAAGTTCCAACGCCAAGAACACAACCTCATTTACACAAGAGAGAAAGCCTTTCTGCACTAAAGGTGTGAAGTCCTCAGAAACAGCTCCAATTTCTGTACACATATGTTAACTCACATTAGGCTGGGACCATCACTGATGTAGGAACAAATATTTACTGCCAGAAATAAGAGATGAGATCCCATTATCAAACTCACCGTGGACAGAAATCCATAGTCTGTGGTGGGAAATCCTCAATAGAGTGTTCAAATTGAGAGCTAGAGAGAAGCTCAGCTGTTAGCACCAGCTACTCTTGCAGAGCACCCGTTTGATACCAAGCACCCACATGGAAGTCACGACCCTCTGTAACCAGTTCCAGGGGATTGACACCATCTTCTGATCTCCATGGGCATAGGCACACATGTAGCATACTATCAGGGAACGACTAATACACAAAAAAAAAAAAAAAAAAAAATAATAAATTAAAATTTAAAAATAATGTCTAGGAGATCTCCCGAGACCAGCTAGGCAAGCCCAGTGCGCGGGCTAAAGAGCCCACCCACAGTCAGTCGTCCTCGTCTTCGCAGTCTCACCCCCCCCCCCCAACTGAGATTACGAGGACCTGAAGGGAGACAAGCAAAGCAAGCCTTCAACACGTGAAGAGGCATTTAGGACACGTCACATTGGAATACAGGCAGGAGAAGCCCATATGCCAGGAACACAAGAAGAGACAACAACAGGAAGGGGCAGGATAATTCCAACAAGCTCTCAACCTTATGGAAATTCCTACAGTGGGCTCCCCATGGGATGGCCCCAGGAACACAGATTCAGAAATACAATTGTGAACACAAGTTAAAGACACTGCTAACATTATAAAAGAGCAAATCAAAGAACTAGAAAAAGAGAATGAAGAACTCAAGAAGGACCTAAAGAGACGTGGAGAATGGCCAACTGTGAAGGAACTGGAAACACTGAAAAGATACCCATGGAAAGATAAGGAAACCAACCAGTGAAGCAAGGAGGCTACAGAGAGAGATTGAGAAGCTCCAAAAAGAAAAAAAAAAAAAAAAAAAAAAAAAAAAAAAAAAAAAAAAAAAAAAAAAAAAAACACTCATCCAATCAAGAAGAGAGAGTGGAAAAAGCTCAGAACAGTGGAGGAAGCAGAAACAAAGAAACTCAGACCTGGAAGGATAACACAGAACAACTAACCCTCAAGGAAAGATTATGAAAATTTTAAATACACCAGCAGAACAACCGGGAACTGTGGGACACTATGAAAGATCAAACCCTCCACAATCATAGTAGAAGGAAGGAGAGATCTCCAAGAGAATGGTATTGATCAGATCTTCAACAGAATGATAGATGACAAACTTCCCCAAACTAAAAAAAAGGACAAACCAATACAAATACAAGAGCACATGGAACTCCAAACCGACCAGATCAGAAAAGAAAATTCTCCACGCCACATCATAGTTAAAATTCTAGACACACAAAACAAAGACAAAATCCTCAAAGTGACAAGAGAAAAACAAGTGACCTATAAGGGGAAACCATATCAGAATTACAACTGACTTTCTCAATGCAAATATAAAAGCAAGAAGAACCTGGAGCAAGCCATTTCAGTAGTTTAAAGGACAATAATGCCAACCTCAGTGTTATTTACCCAGCAAAAAATGTTGATTATAATTGAAGGAGAAAGAAAAACCTTCCATGGCATTCAAAGTTGCAAGAATAATGTCCGGAGACCAACCCTTCAGGAATATTGGAAGCAATTTCAAAGGACAGAAGAAAGGAGCAACCATCCCCAGGCACCTAGAAAGAGAAATCAATAAGCATATGCAGAAGTAGAAACCTAATCCAAACCCACAAATGGATAACAAGACAAAAGGAAGCAACACAGAACCTATCAGTCATAACCTGTAAATATTAGTGGACTAAATTCTCCAATCAAAAGCATAGACTGGAATTGGATTAGGAAACAGAATCCATCCATATGGCCTCTTCAAGAAACACATCTTTTATTCAAGGACAGCACCACCCTAAGTGAAAGGATGGAAAAAAATATTCCAACACATGGTACCAAAAAGAAAGCAGGTGTTGCTATTTTAATATTCAGACCAAATAGACTTCAAAGTAAAAAGAAATCAGAAGAGACAAAGAAGGCCATTACATCTTTATCAAAGGAAAATTCACCAAGAAGGTTTCACAATTATGATATATATGTCCAAATTCTGGGCACCAAATTTATAAAGAGAATTCTCAGGACCACAAATCACAACATAACCCAGTACACTCATAGTAGGGAACTTTCAATACCCCCAACTGAGTCCTTTGGTAGGTCAAAGGACAAAAGAATAACACAGAACATGCTTGAACTGAATGATATTATACAACCAAATGGACCTCATAGACAATCTACCAATATTCCATCTGATACCAGAGAAACACACTTTCTTTTTTTTTTTTTTTTTTTTGGTCTTTCGAGACAGGGGTTCCCTGTAGTCCAGCTGTCCTGGAACTTACTTGTAGACCAGGCTGGCCTTGAACTCACAAAGATCGCCCTGCCTCTGCCTCCAAGTACTAGGATTAACACACTTTCTACTCAGCCCCCAATGGAAACATTCTCCAAAAACGACCACATACTGGACACCGAAGAAAAACCTCCACAAATACAAAAGGATTGAAATAATTTCATGCATTCTTCAAGACCACAGTGCAATAAAGCTCAACACCACACTAGCATAAGCTCTAATGCCTCAAGACACATGGAGACTACACTCTTAAATAATTAATGGTCGAAGGAAGAGATAAAGAAGAATAAAAGCATTCTGGAACTGGATGACAATGACAATACAACACAACAAAACCTATTGGATACCTTAAAAGCAGTCCTAAGAGGGAAGTTTATAGCCTGGGTGCCTACATTAGAAAAACAGAAAGAAGACACAAGTGAATGATCTAACATTGCAGCTAAAAGCACTTGAGAGGCAACAACAGATGAACCCTAAATGCAACAGACAGGAAGAAATAATAAAATCAGAGCAGAAATCAATGAAATAGGAAACAAAGAAAAATAATTACAAAAATATCAATGAAGCCAAAAGTTGGTTCTTTGAAAGAATAAACAAGATAGACAGGACCTCAGCCAGTTAACCAAAAGAAGAAGGAACAACTCCAAATCAATATAAACATGATGAAAAGGGAAATATCACAACAGAAAAGGAAAAAAAAAAAAAATATAAGAAACAAAAACCTATACTCTACCAAGTTTGAAAAAAATAGAAGAAATGGATGAATATCTGAAATCCTGGGGAATCACCAAAGCCGACAAGAAGAGATAGGCAGCTTAAACAGCCATAATATATGAGAAATTGAGGATGTAGTAAGAAAACCTCCCAACACTGAAAAAAGCCAGGCCCATATGGTTCACGGCAGGAGTTTCTATAAAACATCAAAAAAGAACTACAACAATTATTACTGAAACTGTTTAGAAGGATATCAGAGGGAATTCTCCCAAATTCCTTCTACAAAGCCAGCATCACTCTATTACCAAAACCAGGCAAAGTACAACTAAAAAGCAGATGCCAAAATTCTAACAGGATACTGGCAAATGGCAACACAGACCCACATCAAGAAGATCATCCATCATGACCAAGTTGGATTCATACCAGAGATGCAGGGATGGTTCAACATATGAAAATCAATAACATCATCAACACCTAAACAGAATGAAGACAAAAACCAACACCATCTGTCCATTGATGCTGAAAAAAGCCTTGACAAACTCCAGCATCCCTTCATGCTTAAGTCCTAGAAGGAATTGATTGGAGGGATCTTCCTCAATGTAATCAAAGCCATATAAAGGAACCCACAGCCAATATCATCCCCAAACGGGGAAATGAACAAACAGTTCCTTTCAAAGGTAGGACTCGACCAAGGGCTGCCCCCCTATCACCACTATTCTTTCAATATAGTGTCTGAAACACTTGCTAGAGCAATAAGGTAACAAGAAAGGAATAAAATAGAGGATACTAATTGGAAAAGAAGACGTCAACTATCCCTATTTGACTGATGATTGATTGTTTACTTACGGGATGCTAAAAAACTCCACCCAGAAAACTCCCTAGAATGATTAGAGACAGCTTCAGAAATGGCAGGATACAAATTAACCTTAAAAAAAATCAATGCTCTTTTTTAAAAACCAAGCAAATGGAGAAAGAATATCAAGGAGACTTCCCACTCAAGTAGCCTCAAAAACCAATAAAATACCTAGGAACAAACCTAACCAAAGGACCCAAAGATCTCTACAACAAAAATTTTTAAACCTTTAAAGAAAGAATTGAGAGAAACTCAGAGAGATGGAAAAACCCTCCCATGCATCATGGCATTGGGAAAATTAACATTGTAAAAATGTCCATTCGTACTGAAAACGCTTGTATAGATTTAATGCAATCTTCCAATCACCAAACCCAAGAGTTTCTTCACGGCTTGGACACAAACAGTCCTTTAATTCATTTGGGAAAAACAACCCCCCCCCCCTCCCCCCCCCCCCCCCCCCCCCCCCCCAAGACACCACAATAGCACTAACACCCTCGAGTGAAAAGAGCTACACAGGGGGATCTCGCTATACCAGACTTCAACACTCATACTACAGGGCTATAGTCACAAAAACAGCTGGTACTGGCACAAAAAGCAGACCTATTGACCAATGGAACACAACCGAAGATTAAATTCGAGACATACATTTCAGACGCCTCCTTATTTGACAAGACCTTTCGGGGCCAAGAAACCACAATGGAGAAAAGACAGCCATCTTCAGCAAGTGGTGCTGGCAAAACTGGATCACCACTCGTAGAAGAATGAAATTAAATGGGCCTACTCCTGCCCTGTACAAAAAGTCAATTCAAGTGGATCAGAGACCTCAACGTGAAACCCCAAAACTCTTGAGGTGATAGAAGAAAAATTTGCAGCAGAATACATGACTAGGCATAGGAAACGACTTCCGAAATCACCCCCCCCCCCCCCGTAGACAGCTGTGCAAGAATTAAGTCGACAAATTGACAAATGGGACCTCAAAATTAAATCAAAAGCTGAATAAAAGAAAACAAAAAAGGTGAAGGGAAGAGAAATACACAGAGGGGGAGGAACCTTCACCGCAGGTACATCTTGACAAAGCATGTGATTGCTACTGCAGAGTATAAACTACTCAAAAAACAAAGAAAAAAAAAAGAAAAAAACAAATGACCACATCGAATAGATGAGGCAAGAACTGAACAAGACTTCCACAAGTAGGAATTAGGGATGNATCATACTTTGGGGATAAGAACTGGAAAGGTGGTTTAATAGTGATGTGTTTGTGTGTCAAGTTGACAAGGGGTCAATTGTGCTGGATAGCTTTGGTGTCAACTTGACACACCTGGGTTGAGGGAGCCTCGGTTGGGGAATTGGCTCCATTGGATTGGCCTGTGGCCACATCTGTGGTGTATTGTCTTGATTGTTGAGCAGTGACAGTATAAGAAGGCAGGCTGGGCATGAGCCAGAGAGCAAGCCAGTAGAGAGCAAGCCAGTGGGGGAGCAAGCCAGTGGACAGCATTCCTCCATGGCCTGTGCTTCAGCTCCTGCCTCCAGGGTCCTGCCCTGAGTTCCTGCCTTGTGCTACCTAGTGATGAACTGTGAACCAGGAGATGTAAGCTGAATAAACCCTTTCCTCCCCAAGTTGGTGTCAGAGTGTTTTGTCACAGCAATGGAAAGACAAACTAGGACAGTTACATAGCTTTTCTTAAGTACAATAGCCAATTAGAGTTTAACATAATAGCAAAAGTTAATAACCAAGGGTATAGTGAGCGAAGCAAGCAAGCCTATTACAAAAGCAAGAGTCAGAAGTTAGAGCCTGTGATGGTGACTCCCTCTAAGACGATCCTATGAGCACAGCCATGACAGTTTTCCAGCAGTAACAGGAACCACCAAAAGCACCTTGGTACCTGCAGGACACCGTTGGGTACTACTGGGCATGCGCAGTATTTATCGCCCTGGGATGAATAATTAATAACCTAATGGAAAACAGGTGGCTCAGAGTTGTGTTTTCCTCTTAGATCCTCGCGTGATTCTACGTTGCTACTGGAGACGAAACTCGGAGGGAATTTGGAATATTAACATCAGGGATCCTCGATAGCTTGGTTTCTTCAGGGTCCATGAGCGGAAGTCACAGTTCTCCCGCAGATGTGCTGAGCAGGTGAAGAGTTTGTGCCGACCCATGGGGAGGCTGCAGGGGGAGGTCTCCAGGGAGGACTCGGGTCCAGATGGGATGTGGTCACTCTGTCCTTTCCATGGACACGTTTTCCTCTGAACACCGAGGACCGCACTGGGGACCCTGGGTGGGAAGGACTCCCCGTGGGCGCTGGACGACTCCGTCCCGGGTGGAGCTGAAGCTGGTGGGCAGGCTTGCTCAGGACAGAGTCCAGGACTGCAGACCTTTGGGGAGGGGGTGTTTGTGGGCTGCTGCGAGGCTTTCCGCATGGATGTCAACAGGAGGAATGGCTGGGAGGACTGGCTGGGAGGACTGTGCTCCCCATAAAGAGAACCAAAAAAGCAAATGAAAATGGATTTGCAGTTTGGTCCCAAACCTGTTACGTGACAGGCAGGAGGTGCTCAGAAGAGAGGGCCTGATGCCTGTGTGCAGGGGTTTTTTAGCTAAAGAGATGGCTTGAATTTAAGTGATTAATGATGGAGGATAATGTGGTTAGGCACCAAGTCATGAATGGACACAGAAATGTCTAGAAACTCGGACTAAGAACCAAAAATTGACATTACCCCTCTGAAGGCAACGAAAATGAAATATTTGTTTTTATTTTATGTGTAGGAGGGTAATCCCTGAGTGTAGGAAGGCATACCCTTGTGTACAGTGCCCATGGAGGTCAGAAGAGGGTGTCAGATCCCCTGGAACTGGAGTTAGATGGTTGTTAGCTGCCATGTGGATTCTGGGAATGGAACCCAGGTCCTCTGCAAAAGCAGTCAGCACTCTTAACTGTTGAGCTATTTCTCCAGCCCCCAGTTTGGATATTTTATTGAGAGTTTACAGGGGGCCACATGAGACAGTGGGGACAGTGTGTCATTTTGAATGAGTCTGACTGGAGACTGATCTCCATCTTATACTTCCTGGCCTTAGGACAGACATGAAATAGCAGTCCCATTTGTTGACTACTTGGCATCCAACTCCCAGAGATCTGCCTCCAAGTGCCGGGATTAAAAGTGTGTATGTAAGCCAGGTGTGGTGGTGCATGCCTTTAATCCTAGCACTTGGGAGGCAGAGGCAGGAGGATCTTTGTGAGTTCAAGGCCAGCCTGGTCTACAGAGTGAGTTCCAGGACAGCTGGGGTTACAGGGAGACCCTGTCTCAAAAAGACCAAAAAAAACAAGTGTGTATGTACCACCATGCCTGGCTTGCACCTGATTCTGTCTCACTATTGCAAACTGATTCTTCATGTTGGAATACTTTTCCAGGCTTTCTGTTATGTTCACTCTGCGGATCCTTGGAGTCAAGTAATGTCATCCAGCCTGTGGGACTTTCTTCACACAGCAGGGGTCTCTGCCAGCTGCTCCACTTGTTGCAATTAGGCTCTCACCCAGCTTCTGGCTCCTGAGGAAATCGGATCTATCCGCAGGAGACACAGAATAGAAGTTCAAAGGGGACATGCCTGCTGCCACAAATTTATCCAGAGGCCCCAGGTCCTGAGGGCACAGCAGCTGGGTGAATCCCATAAGGTAAGCAGAACCCCCCAGATTCAGAACTTGAGGGCAGACACACAGGAGGCCAGGGAGCCTGGGTTCCCTGTTTCAGAGATAGTCTTGATGATCCAGGTGAGAGTGGATGACTTGGGGTGGCAGATTCCTCAAGATCTCATAATGATTTGGGTTTTTTTGTTTTGTTTTAGGGCCTTACTACTTGACGGGCAGTGTCATCTGAGCTTGGCTCTAACGGTGGATCCTCTTGCCTGAGGCGCTCCTGTGCTGAGATTACAGGCCTGTGCTTCTAACCCGGAAACAATGTGCTCGTTTCCTGCCTTCTGTGTTCTTCTGTTCGAATTTTCCCTTTTAAACATCACTGTCCCAGGTTTCCACGCCAACCCTCTAAAGTGAATCCAAGTTGGTTCACATCCACTTTCCCTGCTTCTCTCGGGACTGGATAAACATCTCCTGTAGCTTTATCCTGCCTCTTCCAGGCAGTTCATTTTAACATATTGCTTTATCTCTTTCTCTTCCCATAAGGGGTATCGGGGCTTGACAATCCTCCCCAGAATTTTTTTTTTTTACGTGTATGAATGTACTGTCTGCATGTAGGTTTGTGCACCTGTGCCATGCAATGCCTCGGAGGTCAGAAGAGGGTGTCGCATTCTCCTGGAACTGGAGCCAAAGACAGTTCTCAGTCGCCATGTGGATTCTGGGAATCGAACCCCGGGTCCTCTGCAAGAGCAGTCAGCACTCTTAACTGCTAGGCCATCTCCCCAGCCCAACCCCAGAAATTTTCAGAGGAAGCTTCATTTTTAAATGATAAAGCAAGTGAAATCACAAGAGACGCTTCATGGTCCTCTGTCTTAGAAGCATGGCAGGATGGTGACTGTAGGATCAGTGAAGAGAGATCAGTGAAGCGAGACCCCACCCTTCAGTCCTGGTACTTCCTCCACAGAGAAAAACTGAGCACAAACAATAGCTGTGATGTCACGAGCCTAGGAAAACCATTCTTTAAGACCTCGGCTCATTACTACACAAAAGAGACCACCAAAATATGCACTTGCAAAATGTTTAAAGCCTAATCTTTCAGCAGATGATGAAAACTAAAGCTGTGTCAGGAGAGCCTGCGTGAGATAGTGCTGCACCTGCTCCTCTCCTCTCCTCTGCTCTTCTAATGCTAACTCTACAGTTCCTCGTTGAAGAGAAAAATCATGCTGCAGAGGTAGCCAGTTCAGACAGGTTCTCAGCCGTGAGCAGCCATTATCCAGCATGATCTTCGTTCTCGGGGAAATGATGTGAATGTAATGAATGTGGGAAAGTCTTCCATAACGTGTCAGTTTTCTGTACATATCAGCTATCTAACACACGGGAGAGACTATTTTTAATGTGTCATAAATGTGGGAAGTCCATCTTCTAGAATTTGGAGTTAACATCCTATGGGCATATTCATACTGGCTTGAAGCCTTATGAGTGCCATGATTTGGGAAAATACTTAAATCATACATCCCAACTGAAGGCACAGTATGGAATGCAAAAGAGCAGAAGGCCTTACAAACATGAGGACTGTGAGAAAAAGCCTTTGTTTCTCAGTTTTAGCCCAAGAGCTTGAGCGAACTCAACAGAGACAGGCTGTGTGTCCACAAGGGAAGGACGTTGCCCAGGAGCCAGTACTAAGCACGTACTGGAAAACTGACTCAAGAGGGAAGCCCTACAAATGCCATGATTGTGGGGAATCTTTCAGTCATCTATCCTAACCAAAGACGTATCACCTAATTCACATGTGAGAGAGAGCAGATGTGTGTTTCCGACTGGGAAAGCCTTCAACCGGAAGCCAGTTCTCACCAGACAACTCACACAGTGCCGAAGCCTGACAAATGCAGCAACTGCTGGAAAACCCTCTCCTCGAAGTTCCAACGCCAAGAACACAACCTCATTTACACAAGAGAGAAAGCCTTTCTGCACTAAAGGTGTGAAGTCCTCAGAAACAGCTCCAATTTCTGTACACATATGTTAACTCACATTAGGCTGGGACCATCACTGATGTAGGAACAAATATTTACTGCCAGAAATAAGAGATGAGATCCCATTATCAAACTCACCGTGGACAGAAACCATAGTCTGTGGTGGGAAATCCTCAATAGAGTGTTCAAATTGAGAGCTAGAGAGAAGCTCAGCTGTTAGCACCAGCTACTCTTGCAGAGGACCCGAGTTTGATACCCAGAACCCACATGGTAGCTAACGACCATCTGTAACTCCAGTTCCAGGGGATCTGACACCATCTTCTGACCTCCATGGGCATTGCACACAAGGGCATACCTATCTACTTGCAGGGATTACACTCCTACACATAAAATAAAAATAATAAATAAAATTTAAAAATAAAATGTCTAGGAGATCTCCCGAGACCAGCTCAGGCAAGCCCAGGGCGCGGGCTAAAGAGCCCACCCACAGTCAGTCGTCCTCGTCTTCGCAGTCGTCACCCCCCCAACTGAGATTACGAAGGCATCTGAAGGAGACAAGCAAAGCAAGCCTTCAACACAGTGAAGAGGCATTTAGGACCTACATTGGAATACAGGCAAGGAGAAGCTCATATGCCAGGAACACGAAGAAGAGACAACACAGGAAAGGGGCAGGATAATCCCAAATCAAGCTCTACCAACCCTATGGAACATTCCTACAGTGGGATCCCCATGGGGATGGCCCAGGACACAGATATCAGAAATACAATTGGGAACATATTTAAAGAACTGCAACATTATAAAGAGCAAATCAAAGAACTAAGAAAAGAGAATGAAGAACTCAAGAAGGACTTAAAGAGAGAGAATGACAAACTCGGGAAGGAACTGGAAACACTGAAAAGATCCCATGCTGAAAAAGATAAGGAAACCAACCAGTGAAGCAAAGAGCTACAGGAAGAGATTGAGAAGCTCCAAAAAGAAGTAGAAATACTAAAGAAATCAGAAGAAGAAAGGAAAAGAAAATCAACACTCATCCAATCAAGAGAGAGGAGTGGGAAAAAGCCCAGAAGCAGAATGGAGGAAGCAGAACAAAGAAACAGCAACCTGGAAGATAACACAGAACAACTAAAAACCCTCAGGAAAGATTATGAAAATTTAAAAAATACACACAAAGCAGAACAACCGGGAACTGTGGGACACTATGAAAAAAGATCAAACCCCCACATCATAGGAAAGAGGAGAAAAGAATCCAAGAGAATGGTATTATCAGATTTCACAGAATGAATAGATGACAACTTCCCCAAATAAAAAAGAGACAAACCAATACAAAATACAAGAAGCACATAGAACTCCAAACAGACAAGATCAGAAAAGAAATTCTCCACGCCACATCATAGTTAAAATTCTAGACACACACAACACAAAGACAAAATCCTCAAAGTGAACAAGAGAAAAACAAGTGACCTATAAGGGGAAACCTATCAGAATTACAACTGACTTTCTCAATGCAAACATAAAAGCAAGAAGAACCTGGAGCAAGCTATTTCCAGTGTTAAAGGACAATAAATGCCAACCCATGTGTTACTTACCCAGCAAAAATGTTGATTATAATTGAAGGAGAAAGAAAAACCTTCCATGGCATAACAAGTTGAAAGAATACTGTCCGGAAGAACCAACCCTCCAGAGAATATTGGAAGCAATTTCAAAGGACAGAAGAAAGGAGCAACCATCCCCAGGCACCTAGAAAGAGAAATCAATAAAACAATAACGGCGAAGTAGAAACCTAATCAAAACCCACAAATGGATAAAGACAAAAGGAAGCAACACAGACCTATCAGTCATAACCTGTAAATATTAGTGGACTAAATTCTCCAATCAAAAGACATAGACTGGGAGATTGGATTCAGAAACAGAATCCATCCATATGCCTCTCTACAAGAAACACATCTTACCTTCAAGGACAGGCACCACCTTAAGTGAAAGGATGGAAAAAAATATTCCAAACAAATGGTACCAAAAAGAAAGCAGGTGTTGCTATTTTAATATTCAGACAAAATAGACTTCAATGTAAAAAGAAATCAGAAGAGACAAAGAAGGCCATTACATCTTTTATCAAAGGAAAATTCACCAAGAAGCTTTCACAATCATGAAATATATGCCCCAAACTCTGGTGCACCAAATTTATAAAGAGATATTCTCCAGGACCACAAATCACACACTAACCCAGTACACTCATAGTAGGAACTTCAATACATACCCCCAACTGAGTCCTTTGGAAGGTCAAAGGACAATAGAATAACACAGAGACATGCTGAACTGAATGATAATTATACAACCAAATGGACCTCATAGACCTCTAACTACCGAATATTCCATCTGATACCAGAGAAACACACTTTCTTTTTTTTTTTTTTTTTTTTGGTCTTTCGAGACAGGGTCTCCCTGTAGTCCCAGCTGTCCTGGAACTTACTTCTGTAGACCAGGCTGGCCTTGAACTCACAAGATATCCGCCTGCCTCTGCCTCCAAGTAGCTAGGATTAACACACTTTCTACTCAGACCCCCATGGAAACATTCTCCAAAATCGACCACATACTGGACACAAGAAGAAACCTCCACAAATACAAAAGGATTGAAATAATTTCATGCATTCTATCAAGACCAACAGTGCAATAAAGCTCAACACCAACACTAGCATAGCTGCTCTACTTTGCACTACAGAGAACACTGGAGACTAAACTCTTGAATAATGATGGGTCAAGGAAGGAGATAAAGAAAGAAATAAAAGCATTCCTGGAACTGGAATGACAATGACAATACAACACAACAAAACCTATTGGAATACCTTAAAAGCAGTCCTAAGAGGGAAGTTTATAGCCTGGGTGCCTACATTAGAAAAACAGAAAGAAGCACAAGTGAATGATCTAACATTGCAGCTAAAAGCACTTGAGAGGCAACAACAGATGAACCCTAAATGCAACAGACAGGAAGAAATAAATAAAATCAGAGCAGAAATCAATGAAATAGGAAACAAAAAAATAATTACAAAAATATCAATGAAGCCAAAAGTTGGTTCTTTGAAAGAATAAACAAGATAGACAGAGACTCAGCCAGTTAACCAAAAAAAAGGAACAACTCCAAATCAATATATATCCATGATGAAAAGGGAAATATCACAACAGACAAGGAAAAGATCCAAAATCATACAGGAATATTCAAGAAACCTATACTCTACCAAGTTTGAAAACTAGAAGAAATGGATGAATATCTGAAATCCTGGGGAATCACCAAAGCTCGACAAGAAGAGATCGGCAGCTTAACAGACCCATAATATATGAAAAATGAGGATGTAGTAAGAAAACCTCCCAACTGAAAAAAGCCAGGCCCATATGGTTCACGGCAGATTGTTCTATAAAACATTCAAAAAAGACCTACAACCATTATTACTGAAACTGTTTAGAAGGATAACAATCAGAGGGAATTCTCCCCAAATTCCTTCTACAAACCAGCATCACTCTATTACCAAAACCAGGCAAGAGTACAACTAAAAAGCAGATGCCAAAATTCTAACAGGATACTGGCAAATGGCAACATACAGACCCACATCAAGAAGATCATCCATCATGACCAAGTTGGATTCATACCAGAGATGCAGGATGGTTCAACATATGAAAATCAATAAACATCATCAAACAACTAAACAGAATAGAAAGACAAAACCACACGCATCTGTCCAGATGCTGAAAAAAGCCTTGACAAACTCCAGCATCCCTTCATGCTTAAAGTCCTAGAAGGAATTTGGATTGGGGATCATTCCTCAATGTAATCAAAGCCATTAGGAAACCCACAGCCCAAATATCACTCCATGAACGGGGAAATGAACAAAACAGTTCACTTTCAAAGGTAGGACTCGACCAAGGCTGCCCCCCATTCACCACTATTCTTCGAATATATGTGCTTGAAACACTTGCTAGAGCAATAGGACAAGAAAAGAAAAAGAAAGAGATACTAATTGGAAAAGAAGAAGTCAAGCTATCCCTATTTGACTGATGATATGATTGTTTACTTAGGGATGATCTAAAAAACTGCCACCCAGAAAACTCCCTAAATGATTAGAACAGCTTCAGTCAAAGTGGCAGGATACAAATTAACCTTAAAAAAATCAATGGCTTTCTTTACAAGACACAAGCAACATGGAGAAGTAAATAGGAGACCTTCCATCAAGTAACCTCAAAACAATAAAATACCTAGGAACAACCTAACCAAAGGACACCAAAGATCTCTACAACAAAATTTTTAAACCTTTAAAGAAAGAATTGAGAGAAATCAGAGAGATGGAAAACCCCCCATGCTCATGGAATTGGGAAAATTAACATTGTAAAAATGTCCCATTCGACTGAAAACCTTGTATAGATTAAGCAACTTCAACAACCACAATACCCAAGAGTTCTTCACAGGCTTGGACACAAAAGTCCTTTAAATTCATTTGGGAAAACACCCCCCCCCCCCCCCCCCTCCCCCCCCCCCCCCCCCCCAAAAGACCCAAATAGCCAACTAACCTGAGTGAAAAGAGCTACACAGGGGGGATCTCTATACCAGACTTCAAACTATACTAAGGGCTATAGTCACAAAAACAGCTGGTACTGGCACAAAAACAGACCTATTGACCAATGTGAACACAACCGAAGATTAATTCGAGCACATACAATTTCCAGACACCATCCTTATTTGACAAGTTGGGGCCAAGAAGACCACAATAGAGAAAAGACAGCCATCTTCCGCAAGTGGGCTGGCAAAACTGGATCACCACTCGTGAAGACATGGAAATTAAATGGCCTACCTCTTCCCTGTACAAAAGTCAATTACAAGTGGATCAGAGACCTCAACGTGAAACCCCAAAACTCTGAGGTGATAGAAGAAAAATTCGCAGCAACTACAAGACCTAGCATAGGAAAGACTTCCAAATCAAGAGACAGCTCTGTGCAAGAATTAAGGTCGACAATTGACAAATGGGACCTCAATAAAATCAAAAGCTCTGTACAAAAAGAACAATCAAGAAGTGAAGAGAAATACCACAGAGTGGGAGGAACCTTCACCGCAGATACATCTTGACCAAAGCATTGATTGTTGCAGAATATTAAACTACTCAAAAAACAAAGAAAAAAAGAAAAACAAAATGACCACAGATAGATGGGCAAGAACGAACAAGACTTCCACAAGTGAGGAATTAGAGATGGTTGAGAAACACCTTAAGAAGTGTTCAACATCATTAATCATTAAGGAAATGCAAATCAAAACCACTTTAAGTTATCATCTCACTCCAATAAGACTGGCTAGGATCAAGAAAACAAATGATGCCAAGTGCTGGAGAGATTGTGGGGAAATGGGAACACTCATCCACTACTGGTGGGAATGTAAACTTGTACATCCACTATGGAAAGCAGTGTGGAGAACCCTTGGAAGACTTGGAATGAACTTGCCACCTGACCCAGTCATACCACTCCTGGGTATATGCCCACAAGACTCATCTTACTGTAGAGATACATGCACAGCCATGTTTATTGAAGCTCTCTTCATAATAGCAAAGAGCTGGAACCAACCCAAATGCCCCTCAACTGACGAGATAGAGAAACTGATGGATAGAGAAAATGTGGTACATCTACACAATGGAGTTCCATTCAGCGGTAAAGAAAGATGACATCATGAGCTTTACAGGTAAATGGATGGAGATAGAAGACATCATGCTGAGTGAAGCAACACAGTCCCAGAAAAAGAAACAATGAATAGTATCCCTCATCTGTGGATTCTAGCACCAATTACCTAATTGTATGGCAAACTGAGCAACGTTTATGTGATCTGAAAACAACTGTGCTCTTATATTGTAGAATGCTTTAAAAAATAAACAAATAGGGGCTGGAGAGATGGCCTAGTGGTTAAGAGCGCCGACCGCTCTTACAGAGGACCTGGGTTTGATCCCCAGCACCCACATGGCGGCCGAGAACCGTCTAGGACTCCAATTCCAGGAGAACTCCAGCTCCAGGGGAATCTGACACCCTCTTCGGACCTCCGCGGCATTGCACAACACGGGTGCACAGACTTGCATGCAGACAGTACATTTATACACACAGAAATAAATAAAATTAAAAAAAATAATAAACAAATAAAGAAAAAAAACATACAAAGAGAAGAAAATAAAATTAAAAAAAATTTTTTTAAAGAAATTTTGTCCAGCTGGACTTGATGGCGCACACCTTTAATCCTAGCACTTGGGAGGCAGAGGCAGAGGCAGGTGGATCTCTGTGAGTTCAAGGCCCACCTGGTCTACATAGTGAGTTCCAGGACAGCTGTGGCTACAGGGACCCTGTCTCAGAGAGAGAGAGAATTGTGTCCATGTGCATGGTGTTCCTGTATATAGTGGAACACCAATGAGTTTCAAATGCCAGAAAAGTAAATTACAGGATAGTAGTATGTGGGGAGCTGGCATGAGTAACACCATGGTGAGTTCAGACTGACCTATATATTTCAGCAAGTTCTTGGCATGCATGGGTTAATACTGTACAAGCAGATGTGATACAGTAGGAAGGAATGTCCTTGCAGGCTAGACAATAATCCTTGAGGCTGTCTTTGGTATGTAAAACAAAGTTTATCCATACCTTTGAAACTGTCCTTGAAATGTAAACAAAGTTTAACTGTACCTTTTCCCCATGTGAAATTTGCAGAAAAGTCCTTTTCATCTTGCTTGTATAAAAGGCCTTGGGAAATAAACTTCGGGGCTTCAGTATTAACTGGTTGCCTCTCCCAGCTCTATCCCTTAGGTGTGTGTGTGCGTGTGTGTGTGTGTGTGTGTGTGTGTGTGTGTGTGCTTATTTTTTCTTAACTCCCACTCCCCCATTCAGGCTTCGTTCGACTTTGGCAGCTGGCTCTGTCAGTAATATGTAGAGACATGTGTCTGTAATATATGTGCATTTATTGCTTATCTATTTGGAGTTGTATATAAGTATATATGTAGATATCAGCATTTACATGTGTATGTATGCGTTTGTGTATGTATATGTATTTACTCAGTTGAGTAGGGTTTACAACAGTGTTCATTGTCTAATATGTAGGTTGTAATTATTATTATTTTTTGGTCTTTTCAAGACAGGGTCTTCTGTAGCCCCAGCTGGCCTGGAACTCACTCTGTAGACCAGGCTGGCCTTGAACTCACAGAGATCTGTCTGCCTCTGCCTCCCAAGTGCTAGGATTAAAGGCGCGCGCCACCATGCCCAGCTATAATTATTTTTTGAAAGAGTATAGTTTTGTGGGCTGCAGAGATGGCTCAGTTTTGAAGAGCACTGACTGCTCTTGCAGAGGACCTGAGTTCAGTTCACAACACCCACATGGCAGCTAACAACTATCCACTGATCCAGTTCCAGGGAATACAGTGCCCTCTTCTGGCATCCTCAGGAATTGCATGATGTGGATCCACTTACATGCAGGCAGATTATGCAGTCACTCATACACATAAAATATTTTTTTAAAGAATGTAGCTTTCTTCTTCTTTGGTGCTGCCTGCCGGGTGGCTGCCATCTCCTCCTCAGCATCATGGCTGCCCTCAGCCCTCTGGTGAAGCCCAAGATCGTTAAAAAAGAGAACCGAGCCAGTAGTGGTGGTGCCTACCGGTAGGATTGCTGAAGGAGGCAGAGGCAGGAGGATCTGGAGTTTGAGGCCAGCCTCAGCTACACCGTTAAAATAAATAAAATACAATAAAATAATAAAATAGTAAAAAAAAAATAAACAAAATAAAATAATAAAATAATTTTAAAAATTAAATAAAATAATTAAATAATTTAAAAAATTTAAAAATAAAATAAATAAAATATAAAATATAAAATAAAATTAAAAAATTAAAAAGAGAACCAAGAATTTTATCCGGCACCAGTCGGATCAATATGTCAAAATTAAAGAGCAACTGGCAGAAACCCAGAGGTATTGACAACAGGGTGAGGAGAAGATTCAAGAGCAAGATCCTGATGCCCAACATTGGTTATGGGAACAATAAGAAAACGAAGCACATGCTGCCCAGTGGCTTCTGGAAGTTCCTAGTCCACAATGTCAAGGAGCTGGAAGTGCTCTTGATGTGCAGCAAATCTTACTGTGCTGAGGTAGTGCACAACATATCCTCCAAGAACCGCAAAGCCATCGTTGAAAGAGCAGCACAGCTGGCCATCTGAGTCACCAACCCCAATGCCAGGCTGTGCAGCGAAGAGAACAAATAGGTGGTTCACATGTTTCTGTTATTTGTTTTTAAATACAACTGTAAAGCCGGGCTGGAGAGATGGCCTAGCAGTTACGAGCACCGACTGCTCTTGCAGAGGACCCAGGTTCGATCACCCAGCACTCACATGGCGGGTGAGAAGCCTCTTTAACTCCAGTTCCTGGAGAATCCAACACCCTCTTCTGACCTCTGCGGCACTGCACAACACGGGTGCACAAACCTACATGCAGACAGTACATTCATACACATAAAAGTAAATAAATAAAATTTAAAAATTAAAAAAACAACAACTGTAAAACCTAAGCCGGGCATGGTGGCATGTGCCTTTAATCCCAGCACTTGGGAGGTAGATGCAGGCAGATCTCTGTGAGTTCAAGGCCAGCCTGATCTACAGAGCGAGCTCCAGGACAGCTGGTACTAAAAGGAGACCCTGCCTCAAAAATACCAAAACAACAACAACAACAACAACAACAAAAAACCCACTGTAAAACCTGAAAAAAATAGTGTAGTTTTGTTTATCAAATTTACCAATGAAATTTTATTATATTGCATCATCAATACTTATTAATATCATAATAATGTATCTTTTTTGGGGGGGGTATTTTCAAGACAGGGTCCCCTGTAGTCCCAGCTGTCCTGGAACTCACTATGTAGACCGGGCTGGCCTTGAACTCACAGAGATCAACCTGCCTCCTTGTCTGGCATTAAAAACATACTTTAGAAATAAAATGCAGCCAGGCTTGATGGCACACACCTTTAATACTAGCACTTGGGAGGCAGAGGCAGATGGATCTCTGTGAGTTCAAGGCCAGCCTGGTCTACATAGCAAGTTCCAGACCAGCCAGGGATACATGGAGACTCTGTCTCAAAACAAACAAACAAACAAACAAACAAACAAACAAGTATGTATTTAATGTGTTCAGTGCAGTAAACAGGCCATAACTTCTTAAGGATTCTCAGGGATTGGAGAGATGGCTCAGCAATTAAGAGCACCAACTGCTCTTGCAGATGACCTGGGTTTGATTCCCAGCACCCATGTGACTGCTAAGAACCATCTTTGACTCCAGTTCCAGGGGAATCTGACGCCCTCTTCTGACCTCTGCGGCATTGCATAACCCGGGTGCGCCAACCTACATGCGGACAGTACACTCATAAAAAACTAATAAATTAAAATTCTAGGGCTGGAGAGATGGCCTAGCGGTTAAGAACACCGACTGCTCTTACAGAGGACCTGGGTTCAATCCCCATCACCCACATGGCAGCTAAGAACTGTCTTTAACTCCAGTTCCAGGGGAATCCAACATCCTCTTCTGACCTCCGCGGCATTGCATAACACGGGTGCACAAACCTACATGCAGACAGTACATTCATACACATAATAAATAAATAAAATTTAAAAACAGCTTTAAAAAATCTATTATTCCACAAAACTTCTAAGTACTACTTGTTAAAAAAAAAAGGATTCTTATAGTTCTGATTATTCATTTTGTGATTCACGGTTTTTCTTTGTTCTAAGTCATGTTATAAATAATTCTCAAAACAGAGGAAAACTGGGTTTATGATGCATTCAAGAACCACATTCCTATGTCTAATCCCCGGCTCCACTCTCTCGGCATCCACGGAACAAGGGATTTTTCTTTCCCGCCTTTATTTTCTCATCTGCAAGCTCAAACAAACCAATGAGTGTGTTAAAGCTTTGGGACGTAATAGGAAACCAAGATCTGCACACACCTCAGTGGGACCCTGTGTCGTGAGGCAGCATGGGTTGCTGTGGGCTGGGCATGGGACCGAGGCGGGAGTTGTTAGTCCACTGAAAGTCCTTTCCAGATGGGAGAGCGCTTGGGGAAGTGTGACCAATAACCGCAGTCCAAGGGGCCACACAGCAGGTGAACAGTGGGCACGGATCAGAGGATACGTCCGCGCCAAAGAGGACCCCTATGCAGGCCTCAGGGTGCCCACCCTTGCTGTCTACCTCGCTTTTCTCGTGTCCTGAGACTAATGCTGCAGACGCACTCCAACGTTAGGCCACAGCCGGAGGCCTGACCTCATTCTTCCAATGAGTGGGAGACTCCTCACAGCTCACCAGTCCTTCCATGGCTGTCTCTCTGTCAGTGCTACTAAGAAGGGTCTCTGTGGTGTGACCAACATAGTGTTCCACTGTGATCCAGGTGGTGCACCATGAAGTTCAAAGAAAATGGTAAGAGACTCAGTGGACGGGTCTCATTAAGTCTTGCGACCACAGTCTGAAGTGCAGACAGGCCATTTCCTACACTGTACAGGTTGTATCTCCTCTGCGCCTTGCTGTACCTCTTCCTAACCCTCACGTGGGTGCACACGTGGGCCTCGGGTCTAACAATTCTTCGTTCCTTGTTTGCTCCTCCTACTTACTCAGACCCTTCCTCTTCTAGCAAGTTGGTCCCTTCCTGGTGATCCCACACCTCTGTCCATAATTCCTTTATTTCATTCTGTTCTTCCTCAAAGCTCATCTGTCCAATATTCTCCCCATGAAGCAATCTGTGTCTTTGAGATTTGAGAAATGAGCCAGGGCCTCGAAGTCAGACTGAGGCGTCCTAAATTACAACTGTTCCAAAAAGAGGAACTATTATTGTCAGCATCTGCTGTTTATTGTCCTCTTGACAGCCACTATAGGATAATTCTATCCCCTATGCTCTATTTCAGAAATGAGCAAGCAAAGGACAAGAGCATTTTATCATCTTTGTACTTTGAATCTGTTAGATTCAAAGCTCTGCACGTCTTCTCACCCCCCCACACACCTTTTTTTTTTTTTTTTCTTCAAAAGCCAGTATCAGGCTTTCCGGGCTTGTTTCTGCGTCCACATCTTGGTCTTATATTTTATTTCTGTTTTGGTAGTTTTCTATTTGTTTCACAGCTGTATATCTTTTGGGTCTTTATTATGAAATGAAGGCAATAGGAGGATGTCAGTGGGGAAGCAGGGCATTAAGTTGAGTAAGATGTCCTGTATGTCGGGAGGCAGAGGCAGGTGGATTTCTGTGAGTTCAAGGCCAGCATAGTCTACAGAGTGAGTTCCAGGCCAGCTGGAGCTACAGAGAGACCCTGTCTCAAAACCACACAAAAAAAGTTCTGTATGAAATACACAAAAACAATTAAAAATTACAAAAATAAAAACATTACAAAAAACAAAGTTAAAAACAAGAAACAGCATTATATCCCAAATCACAGGTTGACTCCAACAGTATGATCATAAAATGACTTCCTCAGTCTCACCAATAGACAGGAAATCTAGACAAAAACTGAACACAGCAACTCCAGAGTTAAATGACATCATGAAATAAATGACACTAAGAGACATTTACAGCCAGGCATGGTGGCGCACGCCTTTAATCCTAGCACTTGGGAGGCAGAGGCAGGCGGATCTTTGTGAGTTCAAGGCCAGCCTGGTCTACAGAGTGAGTTCCAGGACAGCTGGGGCTACAGGGAGACCCTGTCTCAAAAAGACAAAAAATTAAAATAAAAAAAAGAGACATTTACAGAACATCCCACCCAAACACCAAAGAATACACTGTCTTTTTAGCAATCCTTAGAACTTTCCACAAAATCAACCATATATTAGGACACAAAGAAAGTCTCAACAAATTTAAGAAAATTGGAATACGATCCTATATCCATTTGACCACAAAGAAATAAAGTTGGGCATCAACGACAAACAACAGAAACAGCTTTTCAAAGAAACTAAACAACACACAACTGAATGAAACTTGGGTCAAAGAAGAAATCAAGTAGGAAAATTTTAAATTCCAAGAATTTTGAGTGAAAATGAAATCACAACATAACCAAACTTCTTAAAAGGAAGTTTATAGCACTAAGTCCTACATTTAAAAAAAGAAACTGGAGGGCCAGGTGTGGTGGTGTATGCCTTTAATCCTAGCATTTGGGAGGCAAAGGCAGTCAGATCTCTGTGAGTTCAAGGCCAGCCTGGTCTACAGAGTGAGTTCCAGGACAGCTGGGACTACAGGGAGACCCTGTCTTGAAAAAAAAAAAAAAGTTAAAAAAAACAAGAAAGAAACTGGAGCGATATCATATTAATACTGTAATGGTGCACCTGCAGGACAAGAACAATTACTAAAAAGAGTAGATAGGAAGAGATAATTAAAGTCATGGCTGAAATCAATAAAAGAAAAACAAGGGCTGGAGAGATGGCCTATCAGTTAAGAGCGATATGGGATCCCCAGCATCTACTTGACAGCTGAGAGCTGTCATTAACTCCAGTTCCAGGGGAATTGAACCCCCTTTTCTGACCTCCGTGGCATTGCATGACACAAGTGCACAGACCTGCATGCAGACAGTACATTCATACATATAAAGAAAAAGAAAAAAAAAAGAAAAACAAATAAAACAATACAAAGAATCAAGGAAATGAAGAGTTGGTTCTTTGAGAAGATTAATAAGCTTGATAAACCTTTAGCCAAATTAACTAAAAGATAGGGAAAACCTAAATTAATAAAATCAGAGATGAAAAGACTAAAACTGCAATACAATATATACTGAGTAAATTCAGAGAATCTTAAGAACACACTTCAAAAATCTGTATTCCAGAAAATTGGAAGATCTAAAAGAAACAGATGGATGTCTAGATATGATTGACCTACCAAAATTAAACCCAGATGAGGTAAATTATTTAAGAAGAATTAACAACAAATGTGGTAGAAATTTAAAAATCTCAAGCCAGACATGATGGCCCATGCCTTTAATCCCTGTATGCAGGAGGCAGAGGCAAGCAGATCTCTGAGTTCAATGCCAGCCTGGTTTGCATATCGAGTTCCAGGCCAGGTGGAGCTACAGGGAGGCCCTGTCTCAAAGCACAACAACATAAAAGAAACAAATGACAACAACAAAAAAAACCCCACAAAATAACCAGAAACCTGACTAAAACCAAAAAATACTCCTGATTTCTGTAAAAAACTCAAGACTCAATAAAAATATTTCCACAGAACTCTTGAGTCATTCCAAGCATCTTCTCCATGGTCTTCAACATCATGAAACAAAATGAGCAGCCATGACAGTTTCTGGAGGAAGAAGAATGTCCGCCATGATGACTGATGACAGCTACACCATAGCTTCAGAAGTGGTGATGGGCATGCGCAGAACTCAAAGATCGTAAACCAATAAGGAAAGTGTGCCTATTAAACCGGAAATGGTCAGCAGTGGCCGTGAAATCTGAGCTGTTCAAGTTTTTCTAGTGATTGTTTCCTGTCAGCCCCTGGAATAACTGGAACTTTCCCATCCGGAATTCTCCACCTAGGTGAGCGGAAATTCCAGCGAGCCCGCGGGTGCCGAGTGCAGAGGTCCGGAGGAGCGTGTGAAGTGAGTGAGGAGTTTCTGCAGAGTGATAGGCTGACGCCGGGCTGCAGCGGAAGGACTCCAGGGAGGACTCGGGTCCAGATGGGATGAGGGGTGCGGCGTGGTCACTCTGTCCTTCCTGTGGACGTGACCCCGGCCTCCTGCACGTTGTCCTCTGAGCCCCCTCGGACCGCACTGGGGACGCCGAGCGTGGAGGACTGATGTGGGCCCTGGAGGACTCTGTCCTGGGTGGGGGTGGAGCTGATGGGCGGGAGAAGTCCAGAGAGCAGGGCTGCTCAGGACGGAGCCCGGGACTGCAGGCCTGGGGGAGGGGTGTTTGTGGACCAGTGCATGGCTTTCTGCACGGGTGTCAGCGAGAGGACTGGCTCGGGTCCCACGGGGCTCCCCATGAAGAGAACCACAGAGGGTAAATTAAAATGGAAAGTATTTAGTTTGGTCCCAAACTGAGGACACAGAGCCATTCAGTGTGCTCGTGGCTTCCCTATAGCGCGGAGTTAAACGTTTACAGGGAGGATGGGCTTACTATGTGTCTTTAGCGCTGGGCTCAAGTCATCAGAGTCGATGCTGGTCTCAGGTGCTGGATTTTGGAGCGCAGAATACAGGGACACTAGGGGAGAAAGGAAGCGACCACATCTGAGCTCAACAAATGAGCCTGGGTTTCTTAGCACAGTGACGGACAGCAGCCTTCACTCGGGATGGCGACTACTGCAAGGGGCACAGGGGCTGGCCAGTCTTATTTATATAGCGCAGCAGGTACAAGGGGATTGCAAGGCGGGGGTGGGGGTGGTGTGTCAGACAGCTGCTGCTGGGCCATTCTTGTGGTTTCACCTGGAACTCGTCCATGTGGCCCGTCTGGACACCCGGGGGGAGGGGGATGAAGTCCCCAGTATAGAATAGGATGACCAGGGCCCAGATCGTTCCCTGCACTGAGCCAGTTTCCTCCACCAGGGACCAGGGCTTCTGCACGTGGGCCATGTCCATTCTGAAAAGGTATTTCCTGGAGGGAATTTAAAGCTAGAAAAGGAACCCTGGGATGACATTATTTGAATGTTGGGTCCTTTGAAGATGGCTGGGTAGGTCAGTGGTGTCCTCCTGGGGATCCTGTGGAGATGGTAGAGATGAGTTCATGGCAGTTGGCCAAAAATGATGGGCGTTCTGTTTGGGGGCAAGCTAACTGAACCCCAGAGTGTGTGTGGGGTAGTTGTGCAGTTTTCCTGGCAGTGTTTTTTAGCTATAGTGATTTCAGGAGCCTGAGTCAGGTCAGCGACTAGAAGACAGTTTCTAAGCATGCAGTTGAGGCCCGCTCTCCGCAGATTACTGAAAGTCGTTGGTGCTGGAGACCCCATTCAGATGTAACAGGGAAGTCATTATGGACGGCTGGAGGTGTGTAGAATTGGAGGTCCGGACGAACGAGTGCAGGCTCTCTGGATCTGTAGCAAGTGACTTGCTTGATTCTGCACACAGGACACTAGACAGGTGACCACCGGGAGAGAACCTGCGCCCTTGACACCAAGGTCCTTTTATAGAAAATCGAAGGCCAGTGGCTTCCTGCCAAAACTGGTTATGGGCCTGGCACGGTGGCACAAGCCTTTCCCCCTAGCACGTGGTCAAGTTCACCTGGTCTGCACAGTCCCTGACTAGAGAGGATCGCGTAGCTGAGACCCTGACTCAAGACAAAACAAACAAGTTTGCTTTTTTTAAAAATTTTTTATTAATTTTATTTATTTCTGTATGTGGATGAATGTACTGTCTGCATACAAGTTTGTGCACCCGTGTCATGCAATGCTGCGGAGGTCAGAAGAGGGTGTCACTTTTTCTACAATCGGCGGCAGCTGTCTTTACTAATTCACCCCAGGAGTCCACACTGCCACTGTGTTGTCTACACCTTTACCTGGCCTTCATGATCTGGATCCTGATCTGGTGTGTTGTCTAAACCTTTACCTGGCTGTCATGATCCAGATCCTGATCCACTGTGTTGTCTAAACCTTTACCTGGCCTTCATGATCTGGATCGTGATCCACTGTGTTGTCTACACCTTTACCTGGCCTTCATGATCCAGATCCTGTTCTAGGCAGCTGTTTCAGACTTGAAGTTCTTCAGTGGAGTGGGCTGCGAAGGACTCACCGTGGACCCCCAGGCCCCAGCAGCAATATAGCCAACACCAGTAGGCAGGCGGTGTCTCCTGAGGTTGGGGTGCTGCACTCTGGACTGTGGAGAGGCTGTCCCGCCCTGGCTCTGAGGAGTCTGAAGCTGTCTGCTGGTTTGTCTGCACGTCCCTGCTTCCCTTTTGAAAGGCTGCTGTTCCAACTTGTTGGTTACCGGTGTCTGGTGCAGGTTTTCTTATGTGGTGGCTGCCGGTGGCCTTTTCCCTGGCCGAGTACACTAGAGGCACCTCAAGCAGTCGGGCACCTTCATCCCACGGGCACCTCAATCAGCCGGGCACCTTCATCCCACAGGCACCTCAAGCAGCCGGGCACCTTCATCCCACGGGCACCTCAAGCAGCCGGGCACCTTCATCCCACAGGCACCTCAAGCAGTCGGGCACCAGTCCTCGTGCTGTTGTCTTGCAGGTGTCATCGTATAAGCAATGACAGCTATATTTCAGCTGTCCTCTGCCCTTGGGCTTGCCATTCAGACCCAGGGCTCCCTGAGCTCTTATCTTCTGCCAAAATAGCTGTCCAGCATGCAGGGGCAAAGGCACATTCCCATATACTTTGCCTTACCTTCAATAAAGGGAGCTTCGTGAATTGCTCCCTCCTAATTAAATACCCAGGATTCTGCAGTGGCCTAGCGGCTCCCCACTAGCACACCCAGGCCTTCCTCCCCACCAGCCTGCAGTGCAGTCAGGAACGGCCAGAATAGCTTTCCAGCCATGAGCACTTCCCTCCCCAGCAGCCTGCAGTGCAGTCAGGAACGGCCAGAATAGCTTTCCAGCCGAGAGCACTTCCTCCCTGGAAAGGCCCTCCAGGGCACCCAGAGCCTTTTCCAAGTGTTCAGGTTCCGTCCAGCTCATCCCAGCTTTCTTCTGGGGTGCAATCCTGTCGAGCACTATGACAAATGTGGGGGACTGAGTTTGGAGGCCAGGGGCGTGGGGTCAAAGGAGCTGGGAGGGGAAAGGAGTGGCAGAGCTCCCGGCAGTGCAGGCTGATGTTTTCCTTAGCACACAGCCTGTAGACCGGACGTGTGCCCTGGGAACTAGAGGTCATTGATGGGAACCACAGAGACAGCTTCCCTTTAAACTGGTGGCCTAACCAGTTACTTAAGGGCAACACTTACCCTTTACTCTAGGTTGACTAAGTCATGCAGGAAGCCCACGCCAGGGACTTGGTGTCTAAGCCTTGATCTGGCCCTAACCATCTCGTTTCCCTTCAGCAGCTTGTCACACATGGACACATTTCTTTTTTTTTTTTAATGTGTGTGTATGAATGTACTGTCTGCATGTAAGTAGGTGCACCCATGTCGTGCAATGCTGTGGAGGTCAGAAGAGGGTGTGGGCTTCCCCTGGAACTGGAGTTAAATAGCTGAGCCATCTTGGGGCTGGAGAGATAGCTTAGCGGTTAAGAGCACCGACTGCCCTCGCAGAGGACCCGGGTTCGATCCCCAGCACCCACATGGCGGCTAAGAACCGTCTGTAACTCCAATTCCAGGAGAACTCCAGTTCCAGGGGAATCCGAGACCCTCTTCTGACCTCCGTGGCATTGCACGACATGGGTGCACAGACATTAATACACATACAAAAATAAATAAAATAAAAAAAAGATAGCTGAGCCATCTCTCTAGCCCACATGGACACATTTCTAAATTCTAATTTCTAAAGTCTAGAAATTCAGAAGAGGAACCAGAAATGGCCATGATCCGCTTCTGTTCTCTAAAAGATGCTGACCACTTCGGGCCCCATGAGATAGTGGGGATAGTGTGTCTTTCGGAGGTAGACGAGTCTAACCTTCTTGTTCTTCCGGTTCTGTTAAGGGAAATTGCATGACAGAAACAGTCTGTGTTTCCAGGTCTAAAGAACAAGGTTGCTGTTGCCCTCCCTCCCCCCTCCCTCCTGGGGAGTGCGATGCAGGTCCTCTCCCCTTGCTCACCTGCTCGGGATTTTTCTCTTCTCTAAAATAAGCCTTGGTTACTTGCTCACTTAAGCAAACAAAAAAAGGGCTGGAGAGATAACTCAGCAGTTAAGAGCACTGGCTGCTCTTGCAGAGGACCTGGGTTCAAATCCCAACTTCTTCTGTCCTCCTCGGCACTGCATGATGCAGGTGCACTTACGTAAACACATGCAGGCACAACATTCATACACTAAAAATAATATATAAAAAAAATTTAAATAATAACACTTTCAATTTGACTGCTTCCTGATCTTGACCACTTCATGTGGGCCACAACGTGATGAGGACAGGGTGATCTTGGTCTCTTCATCTTGCATGAGATTCTAGATCCTGTCATGAATGCCTTCATTCTCTATTCCGAAATTGATTGATTCTCACACTTAAAAGTTGAGCTGGCCGCAGTGAACCTTTAACTTTACACCAATTGTAGTTATCTGCTGGGGTTCCCCACCTCACCCTGATGAACAAGATGGGGGCTTTTCTCTGAGCGGTCTCCTGATCGTGGGTCTTTACATAGTGCCCCTAATCATGTTCTTTCCAAAATTCATTGCTCCGACCGGGGTAGACAGTTCCCTAGTTAAGGCATAAGTCTCAGGGAGAGGTTTCGGGAACCCCCCTCAGCGCTGGGTGGACATGGAGGCCGGCCTGTAATTCCAGCACTAAAGACAGAGACGGGATTGCTGTGTGAGCTTTCTATCCAGACATGTGAGCAAGCTCTGGGTGCAGTCGATGCTGCCCGGTGAGAGAGATGAAGATCACTAGAGGAAGACCCGTGTGTCACCACGGCCCCCACACAGACGTGTAGGCACACACACACACACACACCCAGTCTAAGCAAATTCCTTGCACAGACACACACACACACACACAGACACACACACACACACACACACACCAGTCTAGGCAAATTCCTTGCCTGCCCCTGTGTCTGACTCTGGGTGTCTCTGCAGACGCTGGAGTCAGGCCAGCTCATCCTCTGGACTTCCTCTTCAGCCCAGAAGCTGCCCGGCGCCTGCGCACTACGACCCCGCCTGGGGCCCCTGAGAAAACTGGATCTGCTATCAAAGAGGGACCGAGAGCTGACGCCCACCGGAGCCATGCCTGCCGGGTGGAGTCCATCCCAGAAGCCCCGGGTCCTGGGTCCAGAAGGCCAGAGTCCGTCATCTAAGGTGAACGGGTGCTCGGGGCTTGTGCGCCCCATCTTGAGGGGGGAAACGAGCAGCAGTGCCGGGGGCCCCAGTCCTGAACCGGTCCTGGTCCCCCAGGTAGAGTGGACCACGCAGTTGCCTGGAGCTCGTGTGGCTCAGGCTGTCCCCAGTTTCTACTCTTAGTGACATGTCCCTTTTCCTGTCCTTTGGTTACCTGAGGTTATAAGAGATCCCGTCACACACACACACACACACACACACACACACACACACACACACACCTCAAAAGGAACAAAATGTATTACTGGACGTCGTTTTGGAGTACACAGTAAATGTGGGTGATTTGGGTGTGTGTGGATGTTGTGCAGTACTTAGAGCACAAGTATCAAGACTTCGGTCATAAACTTGTAAGAGCGCTGTCCTGTACCAGGGTCAGAATGGCAGATTACTTGTACACGTAGCTCTTCTGTGCGCGGCTGGTCGCTCGGCCAGACCCGCCCGGGAGCCGCTTCCCTGCCCGGGCCCTCAGCTTCCCATCTTTTTCTCCTGCCACACAGCGACTTAGCACAAAATGTGGGCGCTTCGTGTTGAGATGTTATAGACTCTAAAGTGTACTCTGACTTTGGAAACCTTTGTATTTCAAACATTAACTAGGCTGGGTAGAGCTAAAGAGACTATGCTGTGGGTTCTTCTGGGAGTGTTGAGGTCACTCCGGCTCCCAGCCACTTCCTGAGCCATGTGCTAGAGCCTCAATTGTATTCCACCCGGCCTTGCTTTCTTTGCAGGAAGATCTCATGGTGTGCGTGTGGAGGTGCTGTTGTGTGCTCTCAGGTGTGCTCACGTGGAGGTGCTGTTGGGTGCCCTCAGCTGTGCGCTTGGAGGTGCTGTTGCGTGCTCCGGGTGGTGTGCTGTGGAGGTGCTGTTGGGTGCCCTCAGCTGTGCGCTTGGAGGTGCTGTTGCGTGCTCCCGGGTGTGTGTATGTGGAGGTGCTGTTGCGTGCCCTCAGCTGTGCGCGTGGAGGTGCTGTTGTGTGCTCTCAGGTGCGCACGTGGAGGTGCTGTTGGGTGCCCTCTCCTGTGCGCGTGGAGGTGCTGTTGCGTGCTCTCGGGTGTGCGTATGTGGAGGTGCTGTTGCATGTCCTCAGCTGTGCGCGTGAGGTGCTGTTGCGTGCTCCCGGGTGTGTGTATGTGGAGGTGCTGTTGGGTGCCCTCAGCTGTGCGCGTGGAGGTGCTATTGCGTGCTCCGGGTGGTGTTGTATGTGGAGGTGCTGTTGGATGCCCTCACTGTGCGGTGGAGGTGCTGTTGCGTGCTCTCGGGTGTGCGTATGTGGAGGTGCTGTTGGGTGCCCCCAGCTGTGCGCTTGGAGGTGCTGTTGCGTGCTCTCGGGTGTGCTATGTGGAGGTGCTGTTGGTGCCCTCAGCTGTGCGCTTGGAGGTGCTGTTGCGTGCTCTCCGGGTGTGTGTATGTGGAGGTGCTGTTGCGTGCCCTCAGCTGTGCGCTTGGAGGTGCTGTTGCGTGCTCCGGGTGTGGCATGTGGAGGTGCTGTTGATGCCATGTGTGCGTGTGGAGGTGCTGTTGTGTGCCTCTCAGGTGCGACGTGGAGGTGCTGTTGGGTGCCCTCACCTGTGCGCGTGGAGGTGCTGTTGCGTGCTCTCGGGTGTGCTTTGTGGAGGTGCTGTTGCGTGCCCTCAGCTGTGCGCTTGGAGGTGCTGTTGTGTGCTCTCGGGTGTGCTATGTGGAGGTGCTGTTGGTGCCCTCAGCTGTGCGCTGGAGGTGCTGTTGTGTGCTCTCAGGTGCGCTCGTGGAGGTGCTGTTGCGTGCCCTCAGGTGCGCGCGTGGAGGTGCTGTTGCGTGCTCTCAGGTGCGCATGTGGAGGTGCTGTTGGGTGCCCTCAGCTGTGCGTGTGAAGGTGCTGTTGCGTGCTCTCGGGTGTGCGTATGTGGAGGTGCTGTTGGGTGCCCTCAGCTGTGCGCGTGGAGGTGCTGTTGTGTGCTCTCAGGTGCGCTTGTGGAGGTGCTGTTGCGTGCCCTCAGCTATGTGCTGTGGAGGTGCTGTTGTGTGCTCTCAGGTGCGCACGTGGAGGTGCTGTTGGGTGCCCTCAGCTGTGCGCGTGGAGGTGCTGTTGCGTGCTCTCAGGTGCGCGCTTGGAGGTACTGTTGGGTGCCCTCTGGTGCAGCGCGTGGAGGTGCTGTTGCGNTGGTGTGCGTGTGGAGGTGCTGTTGCGTGCTCTCAGGTGCGCTATGTGGAGGTGCTGTTGGGTGGCCCTCAGCTGTGCGCTTGGAGGTGCATTTGCGTGCTCTCGGGTGTGTGTATGTGGAGGTGCTGTTGCAGTGCCCTCAGCTGTGCGCTGGAGGTGCTATTGCGTGCTCCCGGGTGTGCTGTATGTGGAGGTGCTGTTGGGTGCCCTCCTGCGCGAGCGGGGCCTCGTGCGCTGTGGAGGTGCTGTTGCGTGCTCTCGGGTGTGCTTATGTGGAGGTGCTGTTGGGTGCCCTCAGCTGTGCGCTTGGAGGTGCTGTTGCGTGCTCCGGGTGTGCTTATGTGGAGGTGCTGTTGGGTGCCCTCAGCTGTGCGCTTGGAGGTGCTGTTGCGTGCTCTCGGGTGTGCGTATGTGGAGGTGCTGTTGCGTGCCCTCAGCTGTGCGCGTGGAGGTGCTGTTGTGTGCTCTCAGGTGCGCACGTGGAGGTGCTGTTGGGTGCCCTCACCTGTGCGTGTGGAGGTGCTGTTGCTGCTCTCGGGTGTGCGCATGTGGAGGTGCTGTTGCATGCCCTCAGCTGTGCGCGTGGAGGTGCTGTTGCGTGCTCCCGGGTGTGTGTATGTGGAGGTGCTGTTGGGTGCCCTCAGCTGTGCGCGTGGAGGTGCTATTGCGTGCTCCCGGGTGTGTGTATGTGGAGGTGCTGTTGGGTGCCCTCAGCTGTGCGCGTGGAGGTGCTGTTGCGTGCTCTCGGGTGTGCGTATGTGGAGGTGCTGTTGGATGCCCTCAGCTGTGCGCTTGGAGGTGCTGTTGCGTGCTCTCGGGTGTGCGTATGTGGAGGTGCTGTTGGGTGCCCTCAGCTGTGCGCTTGGAGGTGCTGTTGCGTGCTCCCGGTGTGTGTATGTGGAGGTGCTGTTGGTGCCCTCACTGTGCGCTGGAGGTGCTGTTGTGCCTCTCAGTGTGCGCTGTGGAGGTGCTATTGCGTTGCCCCTCAACGTGTGCGCTGTGGAGGTGCTGTTGCGTGCTCTCGGGTGTGCTTGTGGAGGTGCTGTTGGGTGCCCTCAGCTGTGCGCGTGGAGGTGCTGTTGCGTGCTCTCGGGTGTGCGTATGTGGAGGTGCTGTTGCATGCCCTCAGCTGTGCGCGTGGAGGTGCTGTTGTGTGCTCTCAGGTGCGCGCGTGGAGGTGCTGTTGCGTGCTCCTCAGGCTGCTGCGCGTGGAGGTGCTGTTGCGTGCTCTCAGGTGCGCATGTGGAGGTGCTGTTGGGTGCCCTCAGCTGTGCGTGTGAAGGTGCTGTTGCGTGCTCTCGGGTGTGTGCGTATGTGGAGGTGCTGTTGGGTGCCCTCAGCTGTGCGCGTGGAGGTGCTGTTGTGTGCTCTCAGGTGCGCTTGTGGAGGTGCTGTTGCGTGCTCTCAGGTGCGCGTGTGGAGGTGCTGTTGCATGCTCTCAGGTGCGCACGTGGAGGTGCTGTTGGGTGCCCTCAGCTGTGCGCTGGAGGTGCTGTTGCGTGCTCTCAGGTGCACGCTTGGAGGTACTGTTGGTTGCCCTCTGGTGCGCGCGTGGAGGTGCTGTTGCATGCTCTCAGGTGCCATCTGATGCAGCTTAAACCTCGTTCCTTTTCTACACGGGACGTCCCCCGGGCGTGCCTGGGAATTGATTGGCGCAGGGTCCCTGCTGCTTGCTGGATTCATCCAGATTAAAGGCGTGTGCCACCACGTCCTGCTTTGTTTTTATTAACTTTTAAAATTACTTATTTGGGCTGACAGATGCCCAGTGGTTAAGAGCGCGACTGCTCTTGCAGAGGACCTGGGTTCGATTCCTAGCACCCACATGGCGCTAAGAACCGGCTTTAGCTCCGTTCCAGGGGAATCCGATGCCTTTTCTGACCTCTGCGGCATTGCAGGCACGGGTGCATAAACACTACATGCAGACAGTACACTCATACACATAAAAATAAATAAATTTTAAAAATTAAAAGAAATAATTTGGCTTCTTAAAATCATTTTACTTATTTGTACATATATGAATGCAAAGCCGTATGTGTGTAAGTGCACTCTTTCATGCAGTACCCGACGAGGACAGAAGAGGGTATGGATCCCCTGGAACTGGAGTTACCGCCTCCAGTTAAGAGCAGCCAGAGCACTCTTAACGCTGAGCAATCTCTGAGCCCCCAAAGATTTTGGGGGGGGGCGTGGGGAATCTCTTTGAGAGGGTTTTTCTGTAGCTTTATCTGGCCCTGGAACTCACTATGTAGACCAGGTTTAGTCTTGATCTCGCAGAGATCCGCCGCCTCTGCCTCCCAAGTGCTGGATTAAAGGAATGCCCCACAACAACCGGCTATCAAAAAAGATCTTTCAAGCAAATTTATAGTATTAGGATCTGTTTCTAGCCTCCTTCACAATAAAAACAAACTTGAATGTACAAAGAATCAAAGGATTTTTTTCTTTTATGAACATCATCTGCCAAAACAGAATGTAAAACTGTTTTTGTGTGAACCGTAATGATTCATCATGGTGAAAACTGGTTGACATGTCCTGTTGACACAGTTCTTGTAATACACACTGAACGTATGATGTTACAGAGATCGCTGTCATTCGAGGATGTGACTGTGGACTTCAGCTGGGAGGAGTGGCAGCACCTGGACCCCACCCAGAGACGCCTGTACCAGGACGTGATGCTGAGATCTACAGCCCCTCCTGTCAGTGGGTGAGCACGGCTGCTGGGACAGGACGGGTGCCTCCTGTCAGTGGGTGAGCGACGGCTGCGTGGGACACAGGACGGTGTCCTCCTGTCAGTGGGTGAGCACGGCTGCTGGGACACAGGACGGTGTCCTCCTGTCAGTGGTGAGCAGGCTGCTGGGACAGGACGGGTGTCCTCCTGTCAGTGGTGAGCACGGCCGCTGGGACACAGGACGGGTGTCCTCCTGTCAGTGGGTGAGCAGGCTGCTGGGACACAGGACGGTGTCCTCCTGTCGAGTGGTGAGCACGGCTGCTGGGACAGGACGGGTGTCCTCCTGTCAGTGGGTGAGCACGGCTGCTGGAACACAGGACGGGTGTCCTCCTGTCGAGTGTGTGAGCAGGCTGCTGGGACAGGACGGGGTCCTCCTGTCGAGTGGTGAGCACGGCTGCTGGGACACAGGACGGGTGTCCTCCTGTCAGTGGGTGAGCACGGCTTCTGGGCACAGGACGGGTGTCCTCCTGTTAGTGGGTGAGCACGGCTGCTGGGACAGGACGGGTGTCCTCCTGTCAGTGGTGAGCACGGCTGCTGGGACAGGACGGGTGTCCTCCTGTCAGTGGGTGAGCACGGCTGCTGGGACAGGACGGGTGTCCTCCTGTCAGTGGGTGAGCACGGCTGCTGGGACACGGACGGGTGTTCCTCCTGTCAGTGGGTACCAGGCTGCTGGGACAGGACGGGTGTCCTCCTGTCAGTGGGTGAGCACGGCTGACCCAGGAATCATGGATGGGGCCTTGTTGAGATTCACTTCTGTTTGCAGATCATGGTGGGAGTGCAGATGTGGGGAGTGGGTGGTGTGTGTAGTGTGTTGTGTTTGTGTGTGTGTATATGTGTGTTTGTGTGTGTTTTGTGTGTGTGCATGTGTGTGTGTGTGCTTTTGTTTCTTTTTTTTCTCCTGTTTGTGTTTCACTTTCACTTAGTTTATCAAGGTGTTTCATTCTGCCAATACATAATTTCTTGGATGGCCTTTAAAGTACACACTGCCGGGCATGGTGTGCATGCCTGTATTCCCAGCACTCAGGAGCAGAGGCAGGCAGATCTCAGGCAAAGCCAGCCTGGTCCACATAGTGAATTCCAGGAGTGGGATAGGAGACCCTGTCTCAAAAAGACCCAAAAAAAAAAAAAGTACACACAAATCCTTCCAATTGACAGGGTATGCTATTCCCAGGCCACAGGCCATCTTCGGGATGAAGAAAGAAAAGGAGGCACGGAAGGCAGAGGCGGCAGTTCCACAGCAGAGGCACCAAGGTGAGGGACTCTTACCTTGGTGGAGCAGACAGTAATCCGGGAGCATTTCAGTCTGCCTAGGTGTTTGTTCCTCTGTACTTGTCAGGCAGGTGGATTCCCACTCCCAAATTTCTACAAAAAATGCTACAACACCATCTTATAAATGTGGACCAGGAATGAGTTATGATTTTCAGTTATTACTTGGGGGGGTGAAAAAGGCAACACAAAAACTCAATCAGTAAAAAATATTTCTTCATGACTATTGAATTTCATGTTCTTATCCCCTATTTCAGACCTTGGCTGTATGACTTTGGTGGCCATGTCTTTTAATCCCAGCACTCAGGGGCAGAAGTAGGTAGACTCTGTGAGTTCCAGGGCCAGCCCTAGTCTACATAGTGAATTCTAGGCCAGCTGGGGCTACAGGGAGACCCGTCTCAAACAACAAAAACCGTGGCTATTTCTAGCTTTCCTGCACCTCCTCTTCTGTCTCTACTAGAGGTCCGGGCATCCTGTCCACGCCGACCAAACCTCACATGTCCCACTTGTCCACTCTGCTAACACAAAGTGATGTGGGCCACGGCGTCAGGCTTTTGTGCTTGCATTTCCAGATCTCTAAAATGGGGAGAGTGGGCATCTAAAATGGTTGTATGGGAGAGCTATGAGGATGGAATGGGTCCCTGAGACCACTGCACCCAAAAGTGCCCAGCATGTGCTCGGCACCACTCGGCTGGGTGCTTGGTGTGTCACGAGGCTGTGGGGTGCTGGGTGCTGGGTGTCACCGGCTTGGTGGGTCTCGAGGCTGTGGGGTGCTGGGTGCTCAGTGCGTCACGAGGCTGTGGGGTACTTCTGCTCACTGTCGCCCCCCATTCAATTGTTCTTTTTTCTTCATTTCTTTTCTCTGGCCAGAAAGTGATTTGAGGCTTGACATTCACAGCAGGGAGTTCCCAGGAAACCTTCACTTCTAGACGATTTGACAAGTGAAGTCACAGGAGGGGGTTCTTTGCACTCAGTTTGGAAACCGCGGGAGGATGGCGACCCTACAGAGAGAGGTCAACACAGCCTGAGCCCACTTTTGAGACGTGGTGATTGCATCAACAAGAAGACTTGGAGCACAGACTGCGCTTGTGAATGTGAAGAGGCTGCGGAATCCATGTCTTTGGGGCCTCACCTCGTCTCCACACAAGACAGACCTCCAAACCCCAGATCATTAGCGGAAGGTTTGAACCCTGACCAAGAAGCAGATGGTCAGAGTCAAAGCAGCATCAGAAAACAGCTTTGCTCTCAGGTGCCATCTGATGCAGCTTAAACCTCGTTCCTTTTCTACACGGGACGTCCCCCGGGCGTGCCTGGGAATTGATTGGCGCAGGGTCCCTGCTGCTTGCTGGATTCATCCAGATTAAAGGCGTGTGCCACCACGTCCTGCTTTTTTATTATTAACTTTTAAAAATTTACTTATTTGGGGCTGGACAGATGGCTCAGTGGTTAAGAGCGCCGACTGCTCTTGCAGAGGACCTGGGTTCGATTCCTAGCACCCACATGGCAGCTAAGAACCGGCTTTAGCTCCAGTTCCAGGGGAATCCGATGCCCTTTTCTGACCTCTGCGGCATTGCAGGGCACGGGTGCATAAACCTACATGCAGACAGTACACTCATACACATAAAAATAAATAAATTTTAAAAATTAAAAGAAATAATTTGGCTTCTTAAAATCATTTTACTTATTTGTACATATATGAATGCAAAGCCTGTATGTGTGTAAGTGCACTCTTGTCATGCAGTACCCGACGAGGACAGAAGAGGGTATGGGATCCCCTGGAACTGGAGTTACCGCCTCCAGTTAAGAGCAGCCAGAGCACTCTTAACTGCTGAGCAATCTCTTGAGCCCCAAAGATTTTGGGGGGGGGGGCGTGGGGAATCTCTTTGAGAGGGTTTTTCTGTAGCTTTATCTGCCCTGGAACTCACTATGTAGACCAGGTTAGTCTTGATCTCGCAGAGATCCGCCTGCCTCTGCCTCCCAAGTGCTGGGATTAAAGGAATGCCCCACAACAACCGGCTATCAAAAAAGATCTTTCAAGCAAATTTATAGTATTAGGATCTGTTTCTAGCCTCCTTCACAATAAAAACAAACTTGAATGTACAAAGAATCAAAGGATTTTTTTTTCTTTTATGAACATCATCTGCCAAAACAGAATGTAAAACTGTTTTTGTGTGAACCGTAATGATTCATCATGGTGAAAACTGGTTGACATGTCCTGTTGACACAGTTCTTGTAATACACACTGAACGTATGATGTTACAGAGATCGCTGTCATTCGAGGATGTGACTGTGGACTTCAGCTGGGAGGAGTGGCAGCACCTGGACCCCACCCAGAGACGCCTGTACCAGGACGTGATGCTGGAGATCTACAGCCACCTCCTGTCAGTGGGTGAGCACGGCTGCTGGGACAGGACGGGTGTCCTCCTGTCAGTGGGTGAGCACGGCTGCTGGGACACAGGACGGGTGTCCTCCTGTCAGTGGGTGACCATGGCTGCTGGGACAGGACGGGTGTCCTCCTGTCAGTGGGTGAGCACGGCTGACCCAGGAATCATGGATGGGGCCTTGTTGAGATTCACTTCTGTTTGCAGATCATGGTGGGAGTGCAGATGTGGGGAGGTGGGGTGTGTGTGTATGTGTGTGTGTGTGTGTTTGTGTGTATGTGTGTGTGTTTGTGTGTGTGTATATGTGTGTTTGTGTGTGTTTGTGTGTGTGCATGTGTGTGTGTGTGCTTTTGGTTTCTTTTTTTTCTTCCTGTTGTGTCCTTTCACTTAGTTTATCAAGGTGTTTCATTCTGCCAATACATAACTTTCTTGGATGGCCTTTAAAAGTACACACTGCCGGGCATGGTGGTGCATGCCTGTATTCCCAGCACTCAGGAGGCAGAGGCAGGCAGATCTCAGGCAAAGCCAGCCTGGTCCACATAGTGAATTCCAGGTATAGGGAGACCCTGTCTCAAAAAGACCAAAAAAAAAAAAAGTACACACAAATCCTTCCAATTGACAGGGTATGCTATTCCCAGGCCACAGGCCATCTTCGGGATGAAGAAAGAAAAGGAGGCACGGAAGGCAGAGGCGGCAGTTCCACAGCAGAGGCACCAAGGTGAGGGACTCTTACCTTGGTGGAGCAGACAGTAATCCGGGAGCATTTCAGTCTGCCTAGGTGTTTGTTCCTCTGTACTTGTCAGGCAGGTGGATTCCCACTCCCAAATTTCTACAAAAAATGCTACAACACCATCTTATAAATGTGGACCAGGAATGAGTTATGATTTTCAGTTATTACTTGGGGGGGTGAAAAAGGCAACACAAAAACTCAATCAGTAAAAAATATTTCTTCATGACTATTGAATTTCATGTTCTTATCCCCTATTTCAGACCTTGGCTGTATGACTTTGGTGGCCCATGTCTTTAATCCCAGCACTCAGGGGGCAGAAGTAGGTAGATCTCTGTGAGTTCCAGGCCAGCGTAGTCTACATAGTGAATTCTAGGCCAGCTGGGGCTACAGGGAGACCCCGTCTCAAACAAACAAAACCGTGGCTATTTCTTAAGCTTTCCTGCACCTCCTCTTCTGTCTCTACTAGAGGTCCGGGCATCCTGTCCACGCCGACCAAACCTCACATGTCCCACTTGTCCACTCTGCTAACACAAAGTGATGTGGGCCACGGCGTCAGGCTTTTGTGCTTGCATTTCCAGATCTCTAAAATGGGGAGAGTGGGCATCTAAAATGGTTGTATGGGAGAGCTATGAGGATGGAATGGGTCCCTGAGACCACTGCACCCAAAAGTGCCCAGCATGTGCTCGGCACCACTCGGCTGGGTGCTTGGTGTGTCACGAGGCTGTGGGGTGCTGGGTGCTTGGTGTGTCACGAGGCTGTGGGGTGCTGGGTACTTGGTGGGTCTCGAGGCTGTGGGGTGCTGGGTGCTCAGTGCGTCACGAGGCTGTGGGGTACTTCTGCTCACTGTCGCTCCCCATTCAATTGTCTCTTTTTCTTCATTTCTTTCTCTGGCCAGAAAGTGATTTGAGGCTTGACACTTCACAGCAGGGAGTTCCCAGGAAACCTTCACTTCTAGACGATTTGACAAGTGAAGTCACAGGAGGGGGTTCTTTGCACTCAGTTTGGGAACCGCGGGAGGATGGCGACCCTACAGAGAGAGGTCAACACAGCCTGAGCCCACTTTTGAGACGTGGTGATTGCATCAACAAGAAGACTTGGAGCACAGACTGCGCTTGTGAATGTGAAGAGGCTGCGGAATCCATGTCTTTGGGGCCTCACCTCGTCTCCACACAAGACAGACCTCCAAACCCCAGATCATTAGCGGAAGGTTTGAACCCTGACCAAGAAGCAGATGGTCAGAGTCAAAGCAGCATCAGAAAACAGCTTAATGGCCTTGGTACACCTGATGAGCTCTTTACAAATGGGTCTTCTGTCGCTGACTACATCGTTGCTCCCAGAGGAGGGAAGTGGTACGCACACAGTCAGTGCAGAGTTCTCAGCCATGAACAGCCACGTACGCAGAATCAAATTCATTCTCAGGAGGAACCAGATCTACACGCCGAATCTGAGAAAGTCTTGAGTTGCAGGTCAGTTTTCAGTCAGTGCCATCATATGGAGAGACCATTTGTCTGTCCCAGATGTGGGAGGGGCTTCCTCCAGAAGTCAGAGTTCACAGCCCATCAGCAGAGTCACACTGGAGAGAAACCTCATGAATACCAGATCCGTGGGAATTTGTTCAGCCATCCATCCAAACTGAATGTGCATCATCAAATCCACTCGGGGGAGAGACGTTACGTGTGTTTGGAATGTGGAAAGACCTTCCAGCAGAAGTCAGTACTCAGGGTACACCAGAGAATTCACACAGGGGAGAAGCCTTACAAGTGCGCTCACTGTGGGAAAGCCTTAGCCTCTAAGGCCCAACTCCAAGAGCACGAGCGGATTCACACAGGAGAGAAGCCCTACGTGTGCACAGAGTGTGGGAAGGCCTTCCGTGGGAGGTCCATCTTCCGGAAACATAAGATAACCCACGCTCCAGAAAGACGCTTAGTCTGTCGAAAATGTGGGAAGGCCTTTCTGCAGAAGTCAGAGTTGACATCCCACCAGAGGACTCACATCGGAGAGAAGCCCTACGAATGCCAGGACTGCGGGAAGCTGTTCGCTAGACCATCTGAACTGAAAATGCACCGTCGAATTCACACTGGTGAGAAGCCTTACGAATGCCGAGACTGTGGGAAATTCTTCAGTACAACGGCCCAGCTGAAGGTGCATCATCGGATCCACACGGGTGAGAGGCCTTACGAGTGCAGCAGCTGTGGAAGAACCTTCACCCAAAAGGCTCATCTCAATATGCACCTGAAAGTTCATACTGAAGAAAAACGAGATGTGGAACGACACCAGGTACGCGCCGAGCGTGGGAGAGGCTTCAGGAGGGAGTCAGGACTCAAGGGGCAGCAGAGGATCCACACAGGGGACAAACCTTACAAATGTGGCAACTGTGGCAAAGCCTTCACCTCCAGGTTCCCGCTGCAAGAGCACGAGTGGATCCACACCGGGGAGAAGCCCTATGTGTGCACCGGGTGCGGGAAAGCCTTCGCCGCGAAGTCCAACTTCCACAGACATAAGATGACTCAGTGTGGGGCAAGCTGTTTTGTCTGTCACAGATGTGGGAAAGTCTTCCTCCAGAAGCCGGAGTTGATAGCCCATCGGCAAACTCACATTGGAGAGAAGACGTATGGATGCCAGGACTGTGGGAAATTGTTCCGCAGACCATCTGAACTGAAGATGCATTATCGGATTCACACAGGTGAGAAGCCCTACGAATGCAGGGCCTGTGGAAAAGCCTTCACCTTAAAGGGGCACCTCAAAGTACACCTGAAAGTCCACGCTAAGAGGAAACCTCATGCCATGAACCACCATGCGTGCCGTCAGGGTGGGAGAACTGTCAGGAAGGAGCCTGTGCTCAGCAAGCACCAAGGAGTCCACACATGGAGGAAACTATTGAGGTGCGGCGAGTGTGGGCAAGCCTTTACACAGAAGTCAGTCCTGAGAGTGCACCAGAGACTTCACACCGGCGAGAAGCCTCACCAGTGCAGCGAGTGTGGGAAAGCCTTTACGCAGAAGTCGGTGCTTAAAATCCACCAGAGGATTCACACAGACGAGAAGCCTTACAAATGCAGAGAGTGTGGGAAAGCCTTTGCCTTTAAGGCCCGACTCAAAGAGCATGAGCGAATCCACACGGGAGACAGGCCCTTCGTGTGCACTGAGTGTAGCAAGGCGTACAGTAGCCAGTCAGGTTTGCATCGACATAAGATGACTCACAGTGGAGAGAGACCTTTTGTCTGTCACAAGTGCGGGAAGGCCTTTCTCCAGAAGTCACACCTGACATTCCATCAGCGAACGCACACTGGAGAGAAGCCTTATGAATGCCGAGAGTGTGGGAAGTTTTTTACTAGAATATACCAGCTAAAGGTGCATCATCGCATCCACACGGGTGAGAAGCCTTATGAATGCCGAGAGTGTGGGAAAGCCTTCACACTAAAGGCACACCTCAACATACACCTGAAAGCACATGCAGAAGGAAAACGGCACGTGTGCGGTGAGTGTGGGAGAGCCTTCAAGGAGGAGTCACTGCTCCGCACGCACCAAAGAGTCCACTCGGGGGAGAAACCTCACAAATGCACTCACTGTGGGAAAACCTTCGCCTCTAAGTTCCCACTCCAAGAGCACAAGCGGATTCACACTGGAGAGAAGCCCTACCTGTGCACGGAGTGTGGGAAATCCTTCACTGCTAGATCAAATTTCCATAGTCATAAGATGACTCACGCTAGGAAAGTGTTTTGTCAGACACAAGGATGGGCAGGCGTTCCTCCAGAAGTCGGAGTTGACATCCCATCAGCGAACTCAACACTAGAAAAAAGTCTCGGGAAGGCTGTAAGCCAGGTATCATCAAACCTCCTCACTGAAGGTGCATCATAGAATTCACACCAGGGGAGAGTCCGTGTCTTCTGAATAATGGAAAGCCTTCAACAATGAGTCAATTCCCCATCCATTAGTGTGTTCCTCTTAGGCTCCTGGAGTGACCTGAAAAAGAGAACTTATTATAAGAAATTGAATTGCACATGACATAATTTATAGTAGAGAATACATCTAGTTCTTCATCTTTTTTACCACACTATGAAGCATTTAAAAAATACAAAACAATTAGTAATAAGCACATATATCTGTATTTGTAGTAGTGTGAGTAAAATTGTGATTTTCGCCAGGTGGGGTGGCCCATGCCTTTAGTCCCAGCACTCAGGAGGCAGAAGCAGGCAGATCTTTGTGAGATTGAGGCCAGTCTAGTCTACATAACAACTTCCAGGCCAGCTGGGGCTACCTGGAGAGCCTGACTCAAAAAAAAAAAAAAAAAAAAAAAAAGAAAAGAAAAGAAAGTATGACTTTAAGAACAAAAAACCTTTTAAACAAAGTTTTAAAGAAATCACGTCCATGATATTCCTTTTTTTTTGGTATTTTTGAGACAAGGTCTTCCTGTAGCTCTGTAGCCCCAGCTGGCCTGGAACTCTCTCTGTAGACCAGGCTGGCCTAAAACTCACAGAGATCCACCTGCCTCTGCCTCTGCCTCTGCCTCCGGAGTGCTGGGATTAAAGGCAAGAGCCACATGCCCAGCGATATTCCTGGTTTTTCTGTTTTTTTGTTTTTAATTTTATTTATTTTCATATGTGTATGAATGTACTATCAGCATGTAGGTTTGTGCACCCGTGTCGTGCAATTCCTCGGAGGTCAGAAGAACTGGAGTTAAAGACGGTACTCAGCCGCCATGTGGGTGCTGGGGATGGAACCCGGGACCTCTGCAAGAGCAGTTGGAGCTCTTAACTGCTAGGCCATCTCTCCAGCCCCAATATTCCTGTTTTATTAGGATGCCAGTGTTTCTAAAATGCCAGCACTGTGAAGTATAAGATACTGTTTATGAATGGATGTGTGTCTAGTATATGTACACTTATTCATGCACTTCATTTATGTTTATTTGTGTATAACTATGGTCTCATATGTGTATGTATGTGCATATATTTACACAGTGTAGTAGGGTGTACCTCAAAAGTTCACTAATAGATTATAGTTATTTTTATAAAGAGTGTAGTTTATGTTTACCAAATCTATTTTCTAACAAAATTATGTATATCATCTTGTATTATTGGTATTTATGAATCTCATTATACCAAGGTACCTTTCTTGGTTCTTTGCATTAATGTGTTCTGTGATGATCAGTGGTCTTTGTGTTGTACCTTTTTAGATCTGTGTTCCCTTTGCCTTCTCCCTGTATCGTCTGTAATGAGAATCTACATAGCTATTTAGAGCCAACCATTCTGTGTAGACTTGTTCCTATTGCTGTACAGGCTTCTAATTAGACCCATCAGTAGCAAAATTGCAACCCGTCATTTGTTTGTTCGTTCGTTTGTTTGTTTGTTTAATGTGGTTTGGGCTTTGTGTAATTTGTTGTGGGTTTTGTTGTGGTGGTGGTGGTTGTTATTTTGTACATTGTATCATCCAGGGATATTTTCACACTTAGCTGGCACTGAGTAGTTGTGGCAGAGACTGCATGGCTCCCACATTGAAAATGCACAACTGGCTGACTCTCTGTGGAGGAGCTGGGCCAGCCCATGCCACGTACTGCGTGCTCTGCTCCTAACATGGACATATCCAGGGATCTAGTCTCCTTCCTTCCTTAGTGGATGGCAGTCTGATCACATCTTTGTACATTCTGGTACTTTATTTCTATTTTTTTTTATTTTTCTTATTTTTTATGTGCATGAGTGTACTGTCTGCATGTAGGTTGGTGCACTCGTGTCATTCAATCCTGCGGAGGTCAGAAGAGGGCGTTGGATTCCCCTGGAACTGGAGCTAAAGATGGTTCTTAGCCGCCATGTGGGTGCTGGAAATCGAATCCGGGTCCTCTGTAAGAGCAGTCGGTGCTCTTAACCGCTGAGCCATCTCTCCAGCCCCCAGTACTTTATTTCTAAAGTATGTCGTCTTTAATGGCTGCATGGTATTCAGTGCAGGCGACAAGCCATAATTCAGCCATTCTCATAGTTTTGATTCTTAATTCTACCTGTTTTTCCTCATTGTAAATCATGTTATAAATACTTCAAAAAGATGGGGCTGGAGAGATGGCCTAGCGGTTAAGAGCGCCGACCGCTCTTACAGAGGACCCGGGTTCGATCCCCAGCACCCACATGGTGGCTGAGAACCGTCTGAAACTCCAATTCCAGGAGAACTCCAGTTCCAGGGGAATCTGACACCCTCTTCTGACCTCTGCGGCATTGTACGACACGGGTGCACAGACTTGCATGCAGACAGTACATTCATACACATACAGAAATAAATAAAAAATTTAAAAAAAACAAAAAGAGAACACAGCACAACGAGCCCGGTTCCTGTGTCTGACCCCGGTTCTGCTCTAGCTGCATCCATCGAGCAACGGAGTGTGACTTCCACCCACGTTTTCTCATCCGGAAATGAAGAATGTGGTTGTGCTTCTTATAAGCTCCATGAGTAAGAAGCGAGCTGAGTGCGTTAAACCTGCGAGATTTATTTATTTATTTATTTATTTATTTATTTATTTTATTTATTTATTTTTGGTGTTTTTGAGACAGGGTCTCCTGTAGCCCCAGCTGTCCTGGAACTCACTCTGTAGACCAGGCTGGCCTTGAACTCACAAAGATCCACCTGCCTCTGCCTCCCAAGTGCTAGGATTAAAGGCGTGCACCACCACGCCCGGCAAACCTGCGAGATTTAATAAAGGGGACCAGGAAGTGGGAAAACTTCAGTGTGGTCCTGCGTCCCTGATCAGCACCGGCTGCTCTGCCTTCGGCATGGAACTGAGGCGGGATTGGTTCGTCCATCGGAGTCTTTCCAAGTGAGGAAGGAATGGATGGGTGGAGCAGCAGCCTCAGTCCCAGGGGCTACACAGCAGGGCGACAGCACGCCAGGCGACTGAGTCAGAGAAGACACACGCAGGGCTCAACGACCGCCCCCCCTTCACTCTCTTGTTTTTAGAAGGGTCCCTGTGGCATGAGCAAATGTTGCATAATCGTGGCCCAGGTTGATGCCCTGTGCAGTTTTAAGGGAAATGGCAAGATAGCTCTGGAGACAAGTCTCAGTAAATCCTGAGACTACAGTCATGAGCCACTGGCCATCTCCAAGGACTAAAGGGCTTCACTCCCTCTGTAACCCTCGATGTCCCTGTCACCCCATGCACACATGGGCCTCAGGGTTCATTTCTCCTGGGCCGTCCATAACCACTCGCATTATGGGTTCTTCCTCTTCTAGCAAATTGTCCCTCCCTACAGAGTCCACGCCGCTGTCCTCACACTTCCTTTAAGGCCCATTGTGCACAGTTCCTTTGTCTCTGCCGTCTGTCTTCCCTCCGTGAAGCCCGTCTGTCCAGTGCTCTCACTTTCCTCGCTGCATCTCTGACTGTTTCCTCCCTGTCGAATCAGACCAGAAAAATCTGGAGGGCACTAGGGTGTTGATGGAGCCAAGGCAGAAACCCGTTTTGTAATCTTGTGATGCATTTTCACAGATTTGGGAAGACATCTGTGCTCTTTGAGATCTGAGAATTGGGTCATAGTGAGGGCCTCCGTGACCACCTGAGCCGTCAGGAATAATCATTGTTCCAGGGGTGGGGGCTACAGCTGTGAGCAGCTTTTGTGGCCTGGGGCTTCTTTCTTCACAGCCATCGTAGGAAACGTCCTATACCTGTGACCCCATTTCAGAGATGAGGCGCACTTGATGGAGGAGAGGGTCGGACGGAGCTGCCGTTGAGATCACCTACTGCTGTTGCAGAGAACCCAAGTTTCGTTCCCAGCAGCCATGTTGGAAGCTCAGAGCTGTTGTAACTCCAGCTCCAGCGCATCCAACAACCTCTTCAGACCTCCATGGGCAGCCACACTCATACATGCACCACACACAGACACATGAACACGTCGTTTAAAATAAATATAGATAGGCCGTACATAGTGACACAAAGCTTTATTCCCAGCACTCTGAAGACAGACAGGCAGAACTCTGAGTGGGAGGTCAGACGAGTCTACATAATGAGTTCCACGTGTGCCAATGATGTAGAGTGAGACCTGTCTCAGACCGTAAAAATGAATCAAGGCCTGGTCTACATGGTGAGTTCTAGGCCAGCTGGGGCCATGAGACCAAAAAATTAAAAAATTCAGTCTTGCGAAAAGCCCAGATTTGAACCAGGCTGCCTGACAATCAAGTTCGGCTCAATGGTGTTGGTTCCTCCCTCTCAGGACCTTCTCTGGACAGTGAAAACCTTGAGGAGACAGAGACATTGATCCCGACGCTGTGCTCCACCCACCCCAGACGTGTGCTGCCTGACTGTCCTTTCATAGTTGTAAGAAGTAGCACAAGCTTTGGGCACAGCAGGCGCTGAGCAGATGGAGCCAGCCTGCCTGGGTGCTGTACATCCCACTTCCACTTCTTGGGACTTGAGGGCAGGCTTCTTGGGTTCTGTGTGGTATTATTTCCTCAGATGCATGCAGAGAGGAGTTTTTACATTAGGAACTCCCTGTGCATTGGATGCATTGGCCATAGAGTATATGGTAGACATCTCCCTAAGATTAAAATTATAGACTTGGGGGGCTGGAGAGATGGCTCAGCGGTTAAGAGCGCCAACTGCTCTTGCAGAGCACCTGGGTTCGATTCCCAGCACCACATGGCAGCTAAGAACCATCTTTAACTCTAGTTCCAGGGGAATCTGACACCCTCTTCTGACCTCCGAGGCATTGCATGACATGGGTGCACCAACCTACATGCAGACAGTACACTCAGACACATAAAAAAATATATTTTTTAAAAAAGATCCTCTCTCAAAAATTGTTTTAAGTGTGTTATAATTAAAAAAAAATTATAGCTGGGCGTAGTGGTGTATGCCTTTAATCCTAGCACTTGAGAGGCAGAGGCAGGCGGATCTTTGTGAGTTCAAGGCCAGCCTAGTCTACACAGTGAGTTCCAGGACAGCTGGGACTACAGGGAGACCATGTCTCAAAAAGACCAAAAAAAAAATAAATAAATAAAAATAATTATAGACTTGGGGGCTGGACAGATGGCTCAGCACTTAAGAGTACTGACTGATTTTGCAGAAGACCGAGGTTCAAATCTCAGCACCCCTATGGCCACTTAAAACCATCCATGACTCCAGTTCCAGGGGATCTGATGCCTCTTCTGACCTCGGACATTGCACACTGGTGCTCTTACACACATGCAGACAGTACACTTGTACACATAAAATTAAAATAAGGGGCTGGAGAGATGTCTCAGTGATTAAGAGTACTGACTGCTCTTACAGAGGACCCATATCTCAGCACCAACATGGTGGCTAGCAACCATGTATAACTCCAGTTCCAAGGTATCTAGCACTCTCTTCTGACATCCATAGGCATTGCATGACATAGGTACTGTTAGGTCAGGGCTTCCCAGAATCCCAAGGGGCACACAGACGCCCACTTCCTCCAGAGGCTGTCAATCTTCTGACTGCTTCCTCTGTACCTGAGGCCCCGCCCTATAGCTATACATGGGTGGGCCCAGGTGCCATCTTGCCCCTGCCTTGCTGCTCTGTTCCACCACGTGTCTGCAGGCGGCCTGCGGTCCCACATGGAAGTAAATCATGTTCCTGGAGTGACTTAAGCCTCGTGTGCCTTTTATCTGGGTGCTGGGGGTACTTGGCCTTTTTATAACCTAACAGGTACAGTTACATATGTACAGGCAATGCACTCATACACATAAAAATAATAAAATATTTAAAATAAATAAAATAAAATGATTTTAAATAAATAAAAATAAAATTATAGTCTTGAGAGAATCCCAGATGTGAACCAGACTGACAGCAGTCCCAGGTCAACCATTGTCCTTCCTACCTTTGCTCCACCAAGCATTAGAATGGCGGCTGGCCACTGTGAACACTGCAGAGCATGGTCTCCTACAGTGCACTAGAACAGAACGAAGATGCCCCGAGACCCCTGGTCTTCCCACCATGCTTTCCATTTTCCACATGTCCCCAGTGTTCAGTGAACTCACTCTCAGGGACCTTTCGCCTCTACTGTGAATGTTTGCTAAGGAAGACCTATGGGTCATGGCAGAATGAATGAGAAAGGGAATGGGTGGGGGCTGGAGAGACGGCTCAGTTGTTAAGAACACTGGCTGCTCCTGCAGAGCACCCAAGTTAGAATCCCAGCACCCACATAGCAACTAACAACCATCAGTAACACCACTTCCAGGGGCATTCGGCACCTTCTTCTGGCCTCCACAAGCATTGCATGACATGGGTGCACTTACATACATGCAGGCAATACACTCATATAAAGGAAAAATAATAAATATTTTTTAAAAAAGAGAAAATGGAGGCCAGGCATGGTGGTGCATGCCTTTAATCCCAGCACTTGGGAGGCAGAGGCAGGTGGATGTCTGTGAGTTCAAGGCCAGCCTGGTCTATATAGTGAGTTCCAGGACAGCTGGGGCTACAGGGAGTCAAAAAGGCCAAAATCAATCATTAATCAATCAATCAACCAATGGGACCACCAGTCTCATGGGGACTAGCACTTTGCATGGAACACAAAAAGCTCCAATGAATGTTGGCAAAAATTGCTCATCTACCTTAGCTGAGGACAGTTTCATTTTACAAAATGCATTTTCATGCACTTGGAGAAAAATTGTTAATAGTTACAAGTCCAGAATCTCTTTATTCAAAACCTCAAACCAACAATGCTCCAAAATTCAAAAGCTTCTGTACGTACATAAACATAGTTCCACTTATGGAAAATTCCACACTTGACCTATGTGAAGTGTTGCCATCAGATTGGAGGCTTACCCAAGAACTGCATAAAACTGTCTTCCATCTCTGTGCATAAGGCATAAAGAAAATCAAAACACACTTGTATTTAGTCTTAGATCAAATCCCCAACTTATGTCATTATGTATATGCAAATATTCCACAACCAGAATAAACATTTGAAAACGCTCCACTTCCAGGAATTTCTAATGACAATAGATAATAAAACTGTATATAGAAAGGTGGAGGGATGGCCTAGTGGTTAAGAGCACTGACTGCTCTTGCAGAGGACCCAGGTTCGATTCCCAGCACCCACATGGCGGCTGAGAACCATCTTTAACTCCAGTTCCAGGGGAATCCGATGCCCTCTTCTGACCTCCACAGCATTGCACGATATGGGTGCACCAACCTACATGCAGACAGTACACACATACACATAAATAAATAAATAAATAAATAAATAAATAAATAAATAAAATTAAAAGAAAGAAAGGTGAGTGAATTTACTAGCACATAAAAGTATTCTATTGGTAAAACTGTGGGAGCAGGAGAGATGGCTCATTGGTTAAGAACTCTTGATGAGGGGCTGGAGAGATGGCTCAGCAGTTAAGAGCACCGAATGCTCTTGCAGAGGACCCAGGTTCGATTCCCAGCACCCACTTGGCGGCCAAGAACCGTCTTTGACTCCAGTTCCAGGAAATCCGACACCCTCTTCTGACCTCCGCAGCATTGCACGACACAGGTGCACAAACCTACACACAGACAGTACACTCATACACATAAAAAAAAAAAGAAAAAAAAAGAACTCTTGATGAGGACCTGGGTTCAGTTCCCAACATCTACACGGCATCTAACAACCATCCCTAACTCCAGTTCCAGGGAATCTAATGCCCTTGGAGGACAATAGAGGGTGTCAGATCCCTCGGAAATGGAGTTACAGGTGGTTGTTGGCCACCAGGTGGGTTCTGGGAACTGAACCCAGGTCCTCTGCAAGAACAGCCAGTGCTCTTAACCACTGGACCATCTCTCCAGTCAACCCCCACCCCCAAATTTTAAAGATAAAAAATTGTTGCTGGATGTGGTGTTGTGTTCTAGTGAGTTCCAGGCCAGCTGGGGCTAAAAGGAGATGCTGTCTGAAAAAGACCAAAAAAGAGAGAGGGGGTCCACAAGAATATAATCATAGCAGTGTATCTAGGCAGTTGTCCATACAGTTTATCAGTCATTAAAATATCAGTTGAGAGGGAGCTGGAGAGATATAGCTCAGGGTTAACAGCACTGGCTGCTCTTGCTGAGGACCCAGGTTCGATTCCCAGCACCCACATGGCAGCTAACAACCATCCGTAACTCCAGTTCCAGGGGATCCGATGCCTTCTTCTGACCTCTGAGGGCATTGCATGGCATGGGTGCACTTATATACATGCAGGCAATACACTCATACACATAAAAATAAAATATTAAAAATATATATTGGTTTGGGGCTAGAGAGATGGGTCCATGGTTAAGAGTGTTAGAACCAGGTCAGAAAAGGAAAGGGTTAACCATGCAGGAGCAACTCTCTAGTTGAAGCAGGTCTGGTTCCCATAGTTACTCCCTCCCACCTTGAGTTCAATTGTTCCCATGACTACCCCTCCCACTCTTACCACAACTTCAAGAGTACCTGCTACTCTGCTCTTAAGTTCCTAGTTCCCAGAGCTACCTGAGGTCAGGATGAACTTTCCCAGCCCTGTAGGAGTGCTTCTTACCCCCTAAGGAGCCCATTCTTCTCCAAGGGGCTTCACGCTGCTAAACAGAACCAATCAGCTTAAAGCTCACCACTGCTTGCATTGTGTTTCTATAGCCTTGCAATTGTGTTTGTATGATGTCACTGAATTCCTCTAGTTTGTGGTTTTTGTCTTTAAAAGCTCTCTGTAACAGACAGTCGGGGTCGTGCTCATCCCTGCGTGGAATGGGTTGCATCCCTGACACATCAACGATTGGCTCCCTTGATGCATCAGTTTTCTTTTTTTCTTCTTCTTTTTTTTTTTTTTTTTTTTTGAGTCTTTTTGAGCGATTTGGTCCTCCCTGTAGCCCCAGCTGTCCCTTGTGTTGTAACTCACTGCTGTACGACCAAGGCTGGTCTTGTACTCAAAGATATCTCTGCCTCCCAAGTGCTAGGATTAAAGGCGTGCACCACCACGCCCGGCGCATCAATTTTCCTAATTGGGTTCTGGTGCACCAGCAAATTAAATAAATTTCGTATTAATCTGTGGCCCCTCATTGGTTTCTTTTGTGAGTATGGCAGTTTGAGTCCAACAAGACCACTGAGTGCTCTTGCAGAAGACTCTACTTCTGTTCCCAGTGTCCACATGGTATTTACCAACCATCTGAAAGTCCATGACCAGGGAGCCAATGCCCTCTTCTGAACTCTGGGCATTGCATACACAGGTACATTTACATACATGCAGGCAAAACACTGATACATATTTTTAAAATTTTTTTAATTTTTATTTATTCTTGTATGTGTATGAATGTACTGTCTGCATGTAGGTTTGTGCACCCGTGTCATGCAATGCCGCAGAGGTCAGAAGAGGGCATCGGATTCCCCTGGAACTGGAGTTAAAGATGGTTCTCAGCTGCCAAGGGGGTGCTGGGTGCAGCACCACTAATACATATTTTCTCAGCCCCAATGATACATATTTTTTAATTAAAATAGTGAAATAGAAAAAGTAACAGAGTACAAAGAAAAATTGGGGCTGGAGAAATGGCTTAGCGGTTAAGAGCACCGACTGTTCTTTCAGAGGACACGGGTTTGATCCCCAGCACCCACATGGCAGCTGGGAACCGTCTTTTTAAAAAGATTTATTTATTTTCTTTTTTTTTAAATTTTATTTATGTCCGTATGTGTACGAATGTATTGTCTGCATGCAAGTCTGTGCACCCGTGACGTGCAACGCCGCGGAGGTCAGAAGAGGGTGTTTATGCCGGACGTGTGGTGCACACCTTTAATCCTAGCACTTGGGAGGCAGAGGCAGGCGGATCTTTGTGAGTTTAAGGCCAGCCTGGTCTACAGAGTGAGTTCCAGGACAGCTGGGACTACAGGGAGACCCTGTCTCGAAAAGACCAAAAAAGAAATTATTTATTATTTTTTATGTGTATGAATGTACTGTCTGCATGTAGGTTGGTGCACCCATGTCATGCAATGCCACGGAGGTCAGAAGAGGGTGTCAGATTCCCCTGGAACTGGAGTTAAAGACGGTTCTTAGCCGCCAGTGGGTGCTGGGAATCAAAACCGGGTACTCTGCAAGAGCAGTTGGCGCTCATAACTGCTGTGCCATCTCTCCAGCCCCAAGAACCGTGTTTAACTCCAGTCCCAGGGGAATCCGACACCCTCTCCTGACCTCCGAGGCACTGCACGACACAGGTGCACCAAGCTGCATGCAGACAGTACACTAATACACATAAAAAAGTATAATGAATTGCACTAGGGTTTGGTCTTTCCTCATACAGAAGTGGGCTTGGGAAATGTGCATGTGAGTTCCTGAGATGCTAGCATTACTAGAAGGACAATCTAAATCCGAGAACCTGATGGAGCAGGGTGTGGTGGCTCAGGCCTTTAATCTGGACAAAGGCAGGTGGATCTCTGTGAGATGGAGACCAGCCTGATCTGCAAAGTTGGTAGGGTGCTTGCCTACCACGTAGGCAGCCTAGGTTAATGGTTAATCCCCTTCAACACACGAGCTACTGTGGATGTATACCTATCTCCTCAGCACTCTGGTAGAGGAAGAGGAGGCATCAGGAGTTCAAGGCCATCCTGTGCTACGTGGGGAATTCTAGGCCAGCCTGGGCTCCATAAGAAAAGAAATTGGATGTATGTGTCTATTACTATGATCTGTTCTCAGTGGAAGGAGCCCAGGGAAGCCAGGATCTGCTGTCACCAGTGGCTGCCCTCAAGTCCTAGAAAATTATCCCTGGAGTAATAGCTCCTGGTACCTGATAGGACACGGTATGCTTCACGTGGGTCCTCATAGTGAATATCAGGTCATCAGCTCCATCCACTGATGTGCACGCTCTCCCCTTTTCCCTTGTTTCCTGCCCACTCAGGAGGAAAAGGGGAGAGTGAAAAGATGACTCATCCCTTAGGAATGTTCAATGTACAGTAATTACCCCCGGCTTCACTGTCCCCAGCTAACCCAGGTTAGGTGCATGGACATCCCGCAAACTGGCTGTTACTCCAGCTTTGAGGGCTCTAACAACCCCTTTTGGCCTCCACCTTCCCACCTGGATATACAAATAATTTTTAAAAATCAACTACGGGGGCTGGAGAGATGGCTCAGTGGTTAAGAGCACCGACTGCTCTTGCAGAGGACCCAGTTTCGATTCCCAGCGCCCACATGGAGGCTAAGAATCGTCTTTAACTCCAGTTCTAGGGGAATTTGACAACCTCTTCTGACCTCTGCAGCATTGCATGACACGGGTGCACCTACCTACATGCAGACAGTACACTCAATACACATAAAAAATAAAAATTTTTAAAAAGTAAAGAGATGGGAAGAAAGATATAAAGTCTTCTCCTTAAAAATACAAACAAACAAACAAACAAATAAACAAACAAACTACATGGACAGGAGAAATGGCTCAGCGGTTAAGAGCCCTGGCTGCTCCTGTAGAGGACACAAGTTTGATCCCCAGCACCCACATGGCAGCTAAGAACAGTCCTTAACTCCAGTTCCAGGTGAACCTGACCCTCTTCTGACCTCTGCAGCAAGGCACAACATGGGTGCACTTACACACATGCAGGCAATACATACACATAAAATAAAAATAATAAAATATTTTTAAATCAACTACATATGAATGGGAATAGACTTGTTTTCTAGTGATTGTGAAACACAGGAAGGATCAGTTCAGCCTGCTGTGGCGCGTGTCTTACATTCCCTCCCATTTCAGGTTAAGGGAGGCCTGGGATACAAAGAAAAAACCTGCTTTAAAAAAATACAATCACAGGGCTGGAGAGAGTGGCTGCTCTCGCAGAGGACCTGGGTTCCATTCTCAGCACCCACCTGTGTAGCTAACAGGTGTCTGTAACTCCACTTCCAGGGGATCCAGCACCCTCTTATGGCCTCTGTAGGGCATTGTAGCATGTTGTGCACTTACATACTTGCAGGCAAAACACACACATAAAATTAAAAAATAAAATCATTGGTGGGAGAGTTGGTCTTCTTTCAAGGAGTGATGCTAGATAGGCTGACCAGGCTCCAGTGGATGAACGAAGGGACTTCTGGGGACACAAAGTTGACTTAATAGGCCTTAACATAGGTGACAAAATGCACAGTCCTGTGGGGGCGGGTATGAGGGTAGGGGGTTTAAATATAATTAAGATGTATTCAATGGCCATATTTGAACTCACTGCTATTGAATACGTTCGTTGACTATAGCTCGCAGACTTCACTCTTGTGGCATTACAATCACCTTTCCCGGCTGTAGGGAATTAATGTATTTTGAGGGCGGCCTCATATTTCCCGATAGGATGTAGAGCCGCCATGACAGTTTCTAAAGGAAGAGGAGCCACGGACCCGCCATGATTACTCCTGGCATACCCGCCGTAGCCTCGGAACCGCTAGTGCGCATGCTCAGAGCTCAAGTGGCGTACACAAACCCAGAGAAGATTCTAATTGACACCGGATGTCCCCTGAAGTGGACGTGGATTCCTAGATGTTCAAGTCTTCCTCGTGAGTGCAACATCTCCATCCGAGTTTCTCGTTTCTGGAGAGGGAAGTCCGGAGCGAGTGAGGCGAATGCTGCCCCGCGGCGGCATTCCAAGTCCCCGCGTGGAGCCGGAGGTGAGTGGTTGGGAAGGCGTCCTGCGCTGCGAATGGCGGCTCCTCCCGTGGGGGAAAGGCTCCCAGTTAAGGTGGACCGAGGTCCGGCGTGCTTGCTCTGTTCTCGAATGTTTTCCGCTTCCGTGTTCTGCATCTTCCCGTGGTGGACCTGACCCCGGCGTCCTGCACGTTGTCCTCTGAGCCCCGCGGGCCGCACTGGGGACCCTGGGTGGGCTGGACTCCCCGTGGGCGCTGGAGGACTCCGTCCTGGGTGGAGCTGGAGCTGATGGGCGGGAGGAGTCCGGAGAGCAGGGTTGCTCAGGACGGAGCCGTGACTGCAGGGCTGGGGATAGAGGGTGTTTGTGGACGACTGCATGGCTGTCTGCACGGGTGTCAGCGGGACGACTGGCCGGGTCCCACGGGGCTCCCCAAGAAGACAAAACTACATTAAACTGAATGAAATTGGAAACTCTTTAGTTTGGTCTGCAAGGTTAAACGTTTGCGGCGAGGATGGAAGTAGTGCCCGAGGTGGCTTACTATGTACCTTTAGGTCTGGCTCAAGTTACCAGAGTCTGCTGGCCCTGGGGACCAGGGCTTCTGGGAGCAGGCCTTGTCCATTCTGCAAAGGTATTTCCTGGAGGAAATTAGAGCTACAAATGATTTGAGAAAAGAAATCCTAATTCCTAAGAGCCTGGGTCTGTCAGTGACTAGAAAGCAGGTTTTCTTTCTTTTCTTTTCTTTTTTTTGAGACAGGGTCTCCCTACAGCCCCAGCTGTCCTGGAACTCAGTATGTAAAACAGGCTATCCTTGAACTCACAGAGATCCTCCTTCCTCTGTCTCCCAAGTGCTGGGATTAAAGGTATGTGCCACTGTCCCGCGCGCTGTAGTCTCGCCGGCAAGAACTTCACGCGTACAACAGGATTCTTCTGTGGTAATATTTATTGTGCACAGCTCTTTTGTGAGAAGGACCCCGAAATGGGGCAGAAGCACCGCTTATATAGCAGTCCAGAGGGTTCGGGTATGCTCTGGATTGGTGCACCGTCCGATGCCTCATTAGCATGCCCAAGGCGCGGGCCCAGAGAGTAGTCATGTGTAGTTTGTCTAATGCAAAGGCAACGGCGGGAAGCGGCTTGTAGTGACTCAGGAAGTCGGCGCCATCTTAGGGCGTGGCACAGCACACATTGTCTGTGTGGTAGGCTGCCAACAGTTCCCCCTTTCTGTTTTAATAGAGCAAGGTCTCTGGGCCGCAGCTGCGACATGACCTGTCAGAGACTCTATTAAAATTGGCTGGGAGAATGCCTGTCTTAGGTTGCCTCTGCAGAGGTATTCCTTACCCGTCATGGGGTGGACAGACAGCTTTTGGTCTGTTCCCTGTCTTAGGTTGGTAATACTTGCAGCAGGTCTTACCCGTCATTGACTACTTCTCCAGCATACTAAGCCAAATGTTTGGGGAGGAGCCTGCTTCCAAAGCCGCAAGGGCCTGTGCAATGACTACTTTATCGCGCTGNTATATTCTTACATTTTTATTTTAATATGTATTGGGTAATGGGTGCCTTACTCAGAGACGCGGCAATGAGTCCATAAAACACTTGGATTCCCTGAGCTTGAGTGTTAACGGTGACTGTGAGCTATGCGTAAATCATGAAAAGTGCAAGGGTCACTGAAGCTTTGAAAGTGGACACAAGTAGTTAGCATTCACCGATCCTTTGCCGTTAACTCTGTCTATTCGACTTACTGTTCAAATATTAATCCAACATGGACTCGTGCACCCAAGAGTCCCTCTTAAACAAACATTAATAAAGACAGGGCCCTTCTAATGTTAGGTTGAAACGTTTGTTAAAAAGCAGCTGAGCATGGCAGTGACTGACCCATGTACATTTCAGTACTTAGGGATCGTAGGGTCAGTTAAGATCCCATGGATCAGTACTGCGAGCATGATTCGAAGGCAAGATCAGAGCCAGCTGTTTCGTAATAAAGAATTATCCTATCCTGCTTGAGGGCTTTATCCGAGCGTCTACCTAGTCAGAAAGCTGCCTTCTTAGGGGAGGGACTAAGGCTATCTAATAAGTCTAGGCAACCCTATACTCACAAAATTGAACTATCCCTAGTCTCCACAGATAACAAACTGCTAAGCATTGCCTATAGCCATAAATTAACAATAATAGTGAAATCTATAGTCCACCCACTGTAGATTCAGTAAATATTTTTCTATAATTTTTCCAATCAAAGGAGACAATAATAGATAAGAATTTATGATCATACTTGAAATCTGAGATCAGTGAATAACAAGTCGCATGCCTTTAAATATCCCAGCAAACTAACTTTCGAGTAGAGGACACTAGCATATCATTTAAATGAGTGGCCAATGCCCAGTCCTGGGTCGTTACAATAGAGAGATCCAGCGACAGCTGGGGCCGGCTACAGGAGACCCTGTCCAAAAAAGACAAAAGTAAACAAACAAAACCCTACTTTACACTCTTAGCCCACAAATGGAATAAAGAAAAATTCTAAACATGAAATAAAATAAATAGATCGTTAGCAAAAAGAAAAACAAAGATAAAATAAGAATAGTCCTCTTATAATTTCTTATTGTTTTTTTTTTTAATTTGTCTCCTTTAGGACCAGTTTCTCCGCGTATGAAGTCTCCAGCCACGCGCTGGAGCTAGCACTTCTGATAGACCAGCGTTTGCTATACCAGTGGAACACTCACCAGCAGTTGAGTCCATACTACCCACAACAAGAAAACATGTGCCGGGATTAAAGGTATGTGCCACCACGACGAACCCAGCCCCGAGGACTGCTGACTTTCAAATAAGCCCAAACTCACACTAACAAACAAATGTCAAACGCGAACACAAACGATTCACACGAATTTTTTTATGATGTATGAGATGAAGTACACCAACCCAGATCTAAATGTTGCCTAAATATACTTGTCGATAATCTTACGGCCATATAATCAGGAACATGTAATATACTTGCAGTAAGTATATGAATAAAGATCCCATCACACTGAATCGATGAGCTCACAAGTCTATTAGATGAGGGACAAATCGGATCCCCTGAACTTGGAATAAGTGCCTGAACATTAGCCCCGCCATGTGAATTTAACGAGGAAACACCGACAAAAATGGACCTTGGCTAATTCGATGTAACAACAGGCTTTGGAAAGAAGCAGTCTCAGATAGTTCTTAAATGTTTGAGACATCACTACCACATCTCTATCTATACTAATTTTTAATCTTTTTTTATTTTGAGACAGCGCCCTCTCCCTGCTGGCCATCACCGAAACGTATACATCACAAACTCAACCAAGAGAGCCCCACCGAACCACGCCCCCCAAATAACAACCAATCCTCTGCCTCCGCCAAGGAGCGGAATTAAAGGTGGTACTACACATGTTTGCTTATTCTTTTTTTAAATGTTTCATAATTTTTGTCTTCTTGCTATTGATGAAATAATGATTGAATTGAAGGCAGCTGCCCCCCTGACTAGATAACTGAATGGCACGTCAGGCTACCAGCAGCGTTGGGGAAATAAGTAGCTAAAGCGACCCGAGGAAATCCCAGAATAGGCTGACACTATGCCCGTTGTCCAGGTCTCGCAGCTCCAGCACGAATGGAGCCAGAGGTAAGAGCGAGCGAATCCATTCCCTTCCATGCTGAACGCTTCTAAAGGCACCAGGCCCAGAAAATTAAAAACACATAAGACAAGCGCATCACTAGATGTTCATATAATAGACCGTGTCGTTCGAATAAGGTAGAAAGAAGCGATGGAAGAAATTCTGATTATCTATGATCAATCATAACCTCCTAAAGCCTCGTGCGATGTCTTCCGAATGTTTGTGTGTACAAAGGTAATAAGTACGACCTTCACACATACACAGACTCCCTCTAATAGAATGGGTATACAAACACTTACGCGAAGGTAAAAAAAAAACAAAAAAAAAGCTAAGGACTAGCATAGATGGGACCACAATTCAATTTTTTTGTTTTCTTGTTAAGAGAGGACAGGTCCCACCGTGACCTTTGCAGCTGAAGCCTGGAACTCACTTTGTTAATCAGCACCTCATGCTGGCCTAGAACTTAATCAGAGACTCCGACATTGCCCCTCATGCCTCCTGAGCGCTAAGCTGAACATTAAGAGTTGTGTTGCTCTGCCACACCTTCCGAGATTTTCTTTTATATTTCTTTTTCATCTTACGAACAGAAGGCGTCTGCCCTGAGTCAAGTGTCCCACAAAGCTGGCCAATGGATGCGAATCATCCCGTCATTAGGACCCAACCAAGCCGACTTCATCCCACAGCCTGTAACTTCACAAAGAGCGCACCTGCCTCTGCCTCCTGAATGCTTGATTAAAGGTGTGCACCCCAATAGCCGAGAAACACTCTACGACTTTTTAAAAAGAAATAAATAAACTTTAAAAATTTAAGATCCAATTGTATCTCATTTAAACAACGACAATTTAAGTCATATAATTCAAACGAGATAACGCGACCAATTGAGTACATTTTGTCAGTAGTCTAATCGCTCCTAGCATACAGACCGACCTCTTTATCTACATATGCCGCCCATTCAAATTTCCGAGAATGTCTATGCTTTATTACAATTTTAGTCTTAAGGTGAGTTCTTATAATGTAGAGAGATTGTTCTTAATATAATTTATATTATTCCATGTAGTGCCAGTACCTGGTTCAAATGACAGAGTGAGTATCCAGTGACCAAGCTTGGTCCTCCCTGATAATGGAGGCGCGCCGATCCTGACAGGAATCTCGTCTCGTCCATCGCAAACCCAAGACCCACTAAATCAGAATCAAATGAAACTGAAAACAGAAGTACAAAAAAAAAGAAAAAAAGAAAGCTAAAGGTCGTGGTTCCAACCGATTCCTCACCCCATGTGAGATTGGAGATGGCCATGCTCCCTGGATGATGTTCGCGAGACAAGAGTTGAATTCCTCAGGATCAGCCTGGAAGATGTCTGTCTGTCTGGGGTGGACCGGCCAAGTGGTGCTGGGGATCGAACCCGGTCCTCTGTTACAAGAGCAGCGGCGCTCTAACCACTAGGAGTCGTCGCAGTCAATGGATGAAGATGGTGTCAGTGGGTAGGAACCAGATCCCAATCTCCCTATGGCCAGGACCTCATTGACTGGCTTTACATCCTATAATATTGTAGCGGCCTGGCGTTGGGGTGTGTGGCTTGTGCTAGTGCATGGTTCATGGTCTGTGTTCGGATAGTCTATGTGAATATATATTCTTTCTTTGGCAAGAACAGGACCAGGTACACTCCTGCCTCTGTGTATGGCCAATCATGTGTGTCGTCTTCCGTACCAGTGTAACCAAGTCCTTCTGGAGCCGCTTGATAAGACTCAGCTCAATACCAGGGTTCTCTGAATAGATGGAACTCACAGGGTAGAGTCCCAAATGCCTGCCACTCTATCTATTCCGAGCGCCACTCTGTTTCATGCTTTGGGATTATACAGTGGAATACAAATAGTTAGCCTGTTTGCCTACCACCATGTGTCGGTCCGCGGGGGAGTGTGTGTGTAAGTGCCGCTGTCCTGCCTCGTCTTCGATATGCACTGACCCTCTAGTATGATTTGAGTGTCTATCCGCAGGGCTACTATCTATGTGAGAGGTCAATGCTAATTTTGTTTGCCTGTCCACAGTGGAGATGAAAATCACAGGAGACTGCCGGATTACAAAAGAACATGTGGAAATAGAAAATATAAAATAAAAAAAAATAAATGATAAACAAAAAATAATAATAATGATGACAACTAGAAGAAAAAAACTTACTGACCAATAACCATACAGCCAGTATAAACAAAAGAAAAACGAAAGAGTAGGTGCCCAGCCCTCGTCATCTGCGAAAGGATGTTTGGTTTTTTTGTTGCGATTAGCTATATACATGCCCAGCACGAGGTTCCAGACTCCAAGACTTGTTATGGCGCATAAGATCAAGCAAGGGACGACGACAAGCTGTAGAATCTCATAGTTAAGAGTTTCCTAATGTCATACTGGAGTCTACGAGAGCCGAGAAGTCTCAGGCCAGCGTGGGGTGTACATGGGGAAGACACTGTTTCCAAAAGACTAAAAGAAAATGATAAAACAAAGCCCTAGACAACAACAACAACAAAACACAACACCCAACTCAGCTGTAGTTCGTCGCCCTGGCAAGTGCTTAAACCCACGAACCAATCTTGCGCATTCTTGCTGACTCCCAATCCCCACCGTTCTCTGACACAGGTTTCACTCTTTTGCGTCCACAGACTGGCCTCCAACTCACTGTTGTTCCTCTTGACCAGCTTTTTTTTTTTTTTTTTTTTTTTTATGTCTTTTGAGGAAGGGTTCTCGCCTGTAATAGGCCCAGTGTCCTGGAACTCACTCTGTAGACCAGGCTGGCCCTGTGAACTCCACAAAAGATCCAAACCTGCCTTTTGCCTCCCACAGTGCTTCGGGATTAAAGGCAGGCACTACATGCCTGGCTCCTTGTTTCCATTCTTGAGCTATTGTGAAGTGTGTGTCTGCAAATATCTGTTCATTGCCTGCTTTCATTTCTTTTGGGTACAAACCCAAAATGGGATTACTGCATCATACAGTAATTCCAGACTGATCTTCCAAGCAGCTAACTGTCTTGCCATCTCTACAATGACTGTATCATTTTACACTCCCACTGGCTATGTGAAAGGTTCCAATTTCTCCACATCTTAACCAATATTCGTGCTTTTGTTTGTGAATAACAGCTGTCTAATGACTGGGAAGTGGTATCTTAGCTCAGTTTTGATTTGCATTTCCCCAATCATTGATGCCATAAAGCATCTTTTCATGTGTTTATTGGCTGTTTGTGTATCGTCTTTGGAGAAATGTTGATTCAAGTCCTTTGCCTGTTTTTTAATTGGAATTTTTTATTGTTCAGTTGTGGGAATTCTTTATTAATTCTGAATATTAATCCTGATATAAATGATTCACAAGTTTTTGCTACCTTTTCTGGGTTGTGTTTTATTCTCTTGAAACCTTTGATTCATAACAGTTGATTTTGGATGAAATCCAGTCTATTTTTTCTTTTGTTACTATGCTTTTGTCATATCCAAGTAATCATTGCCAAATCCAAAGTCATAAAGATTTTCTGTTTTCTTCTAAGAGATTTACAGCTTTAGCACCTTACATTTATTTGTCTATTTATTTATTTATTTATTATTTATTTAGACAGGGTCTCACTATGTAGCCCTAGATGGCCTAGAATTCACTATATAGAGCAGACTGGCCTCAAACTCACAGAGATATGCCTGCCTCTGCCTCCTGGGTACTGTGATTAAAGGCATGCACTACCATACATGGCCCTCTTTATGTTTTTAAAAGACCTTGTGTCATTTAATATTACATAAGGTATAAAAGCAAAGGTCTAACTTCACCCTTTTCCATATGCACTGTAATTATTTCACAGAGAACTTTTTTCTCTCCCAGCCTTAACTTCTCTGCCTTGAGTCTCTCTAGGGTGTCCAAGAGGAGAAAAGGCTCCCAGGGAGTCATCTGGCCGAGTGGAAAACCCCAGCTTCAGCTTTAACTAGAGTACAAAGCTGGGACTGAAATAATAGTTCATTTAAAGGAAGTACAGGGGGTAGAGAAATGGCTCAGTGGAGGGGGACACTGTCTGCTCTTCCCGAGGACCTGGTTTGATTTCCAGATCCCAGGTGGCAGCTAACAACCATTTTACTGCCAATTCCAGAGTATCTGACACCCTCTTCTGTCCTCTGTAGGTACTGTATGATATAGGTGCACTATATACATGCAGGTGATATACTCATACACATAAAAATAAATAAATAAATAAAAAATAAATAAAAGGAAGTACAACCATCACTAAAGTTTACTCTAAAATATTTGCAGGCTTGTTAAGAATAAAGATATTTTCTTAGATGACCATTTTATGTTACGGTTTGATTATGACAGTCCCCCAGAGGCTCGTGTATTTGAACACTTATCTGCAGTTGTTAGGACTATTTTGGGAGATTATAGATTCTCTTGGACATGAGACCTAAATGGCAGATGTACACATAAACTTTACATTACATAAAGTACTTCAGAACAGAAAAAAAGACAGGAAGCCCCTGACTCATTCTGAGACTACCACAACTTTGATGCCAAGCCAGAAAAAAACATGCAAACTAATATCCTTTCCAAATATAAAAATCTTACCTTTAACAGGTTAAAGAAAAATGGTTGTTTCTCTTAAGATATAGCTAAAAATTTGATAAAATTCAATGCCTATTTGTGATAAAAACTTTAGTCTTTAAAAAGAGGGCAACTCCCTTCACCTGTGTGGGATAAATGATTTCTTTGAAAGGGGCTTATCACTGATGCCGGGCGTGGTGGCGCACGCCTTTAATCCTAGCACCTGGGAGGCAGAGGCAGGCGGATCTTTGGGAGTTCAAGGCCAGCCTGGTCTACAGAGTGAGTTTCAGGACAGCTGGGACTACAGGGAGACCCTGTCTCGAAAAGACAAAAAAAAAAAAGAGATAACTTTGCTTAGCAGAATTGTTCTTTTTGATTTCTTGTTTTTTTCTCAATGAGCAAAAGTGTAATGAGGTAACACTTGGTAACCCAGGTTAAAGTATGAATGTTGAGAACTGAACATGTAATTTCCTATCCAGGGCTCGCTACTAGGGCATTAATTGTAGAGTAGTTAGGAAATCTTTATAAACAGTCTGTTGTGGTGTGTGGGTGTTTTGCACTCTAATTTCACTTTGGTGTTTTATTTTAAACACTTTAAAATTAATTTGCATTGATGTATATTCATTGTACGAAGTACTAGATTATGTTCAGATCCTGTCATACAAATATATGCTGCATTTCAGACGTGTTCCTCTCATACCCCTGCCCCCGCCCCCAGGAAACCCTTTTGTTCCCCTCGACCATTTTATTTCT
>VZQC01003035.1:154013-175094 GCA_009823505.1 Rhizomys pruinosus | reverse complement strand
CTGGCTGCTCCTGCAGAGGGCTCAGGTTCCCTTTGCAACACCCACATGGCAGCTCATAAAGGAGCTTGCACCCCAGTTCCAGGGGATCTGATGCCCTCTTAAGAGTCTCAGCAGGAACTGCACACACAGGTGCCCTTAAATACACTGTATTAGTCAGGGCTCTCTAAACAGAAGTAACAGGACGGATATATATAGCTATATACAATTTACTGATTTGCTCACATGACAGAGTGTTGGCAGCCTACCACACAAACAATGTGTGCTGTACCATGCCCTAAGATGGCGCCGACTTCCTGAGTCGCTAGAACAACAACAAGCCACTTCCCGCCGTTGCCTTTGCATTGGACAAACTGCGCATGACTACTACTCTCCGAGCCCACGCTCTCTGAGCCCGCGCTCTCTGAGCCCCCGCCTTGGGCATGCTAATGAGGCATCAGGGCACTGCACCAATCCAGAGCATACACGAACCCTCTAGACTGCTATATAAACAGCACCCTTGCTCCATTGCGGGGTCCTTCTCCTAAAAGAGCTGTGCACAATAAATACTGCTGCAGAAGAATCCTGTTGTCCACGTGAAGTTCTTGCCGGCGAGACTGCTGCGTGGGACAACAGAGTTCAAGGAGTCCAACAGTAGCTGCACCACACTGGAAAGGCCGAGAGAATCCAGGGAACTGCTCAGTCCGCAAGGCTGGATGTCTCAGTAGTCCCAATCTAGTGCTGAAGGCCTGAATGGATTCCAGGAGATCTGCCAGTCTCAGTACACGCTGGGATCCCGAAAGGTTGATCACAGCAGCAAGACAAACTCACCAGATGAGAGAGGCAAGCCGCAGGAGAAAAAGGGACCAGCTCCTTCTGCCGTGGCCTTTTATACTGCCTGCCGGCAGAAGGTAACACCCACATTTGGGGTGGGCCATCCGGGTTGAGGCGGTCCAATCAGAAGACGCTTTTTCTCTTATTTGTTCCTTAGTCCAGTCAAGTTGACACCCAGGATTAACCATCACATACACATAGAGAAAACAGTCATATGCATAAAAAATTAATTAGTTAATTAACTAAAAGTATTACTTTGCAGTAAGGAGAATAATAAAGAGACCTCTTTAAAGTCATCCCTGGAATCCACACGATCCTACCCATTAAGAGCTCAAGGGTATCAGAGCTTGAGAGCCAGAGGCAGGTGGATCTCTGTGGGTTTAAAGCCAACCTGGTTTACATAGCGAGTTCCAAGCCAGCTGGGACGACAAGGAGACTATGTCTCAAAAAAAAGACCAAAAAATAAAAAATAAATTTTTAAAAAGAGCTCGAGGATATGAAAGTGCAAACTCATTTGAAAGCCTTTCCCTGGAGAAGAGAGTAGCAGGGAGCACTGCTCTCACAGGGCTGCCTAGGAAGTTGTTTCACCAGGATCATGTCATCCTCACCTGCGTGGGCATTCAGAAGCCACTGTAGCCATGGTACAAAGGCCCCAGCAATGGTTGCAGAACTTGGCATTATCCACATGATGCTGGTTTTGTAGTCATACAGAATGCAAGAATTAATGGTAACATGAAGGCTTCCACCCAGCTTGCATTGTGTAGCAAGTTCGGAGCTTGCAGGAAGCCCCAGACAGGATATTCAGGAAGCTGTAATAATAAGGTCAAAGCTACAATGGAAATCTCAGGAAAGTAAGAGATACCAGGATATGGAATGTCTGTCAAAGAAAGGCACAGGACTGAGCAGAGCTAGCTGAGAGGCCATGTAGGCTGCAACCAGTTATGCTGTAGGAGTGGGCTGCATAGGCTCCCATCATGTACCACGTGCCCTGTAGGCTGAGCTTGGAGCTATAGGACTTACTGTTTGCCCTGCTAGATTTTGGTCTTACTTTAGTTCCGTCTTTTTTGTTGTTGTTCTCCCCAGCTGGCTTGGGACTTGCTATGTAGACCCAGCACTTGGGATTAGAGGTGTGCACCATATGCTCAGCTCATCATTCTGTTTTTCAGATAGTTTCAATATGCTTATCTTAGGATATCCTTGAACTTGCTATGTAGCCCAGGTTCACTTGGAACTTATAATCTTCCACCTTGGCCTCCCAAGATAAGATTATATGTGTATGCTATTATATCTAGCTAGCATCTAAATCTTGATATTGCATTATTATTACTATAGCAAGACAAATACAGTCAACAGTCCCTGCCCTCCGAGTTTAGACATAAGCAAGAATGGATATGGGAAGCTACTGTCATGGCCTAGCTACTGACAGTAATTTGGAGTAAGAAAATAAAGAGGTGGGGCTGGAGAGATGGCTCAGCAGTTAAGAGCTCCAACTGCTCTTCCAGAGGACCTGGGTTTGATTACCAGCACCCACATGGCGGCTAAGAACCATCTTTAAGCCGGGTATGATGGTACATGCCTTTAATCCCAGCACTTGGGAGGCAGAGGCAGGGTGGTACATGCCTTTAATCCTAGCACTTGGGAGGCAGAGGCAGGTAGATCTCTGTGAGTTCAAGGCCAGCCTGGTCTACAGAGTGAGTTCCAGGACAGCCAGAGCTACAGGGAGACCCTGTCTCAAAAGGACAAAAAAAAAAAAAAAGAAGTGAGCCACGAGTGTCACCTTGAAGCCATGATATGGGATCCCAATGGAGACAAATCAAGTTTGGGAGGGATGTGTGCATTTTCTGCTGGCTCCATTGGCTCTTAACGTACCAGCTAGGGTGCCTACATTCCTTGGCTTTGGCTCTTTATCTTTTGGCTTGCCTTGGTTTAATTTTTAATTTTTTAAAAAAATTTTATTTTTTTGTGTATGTGTCAGATGTTATTGTCTGCATGCTAGGTTGTACACCCGTGTCATGCAATGCCGCGGAGGTCAAGAGGTGTTGGTGTCCACCCGAGAACTGATCTGAGTTTCCTGCCTGACAATTGGGATTTCAGACAGGTTTCTCAGCCGCCATTGGGTGCGGGGGCGGGGCCCCGGGTCCTCTCTAAGAGCGAGCTATTGCTCTTAAACCGTCGGCCACCTCTCCACCCGCCCAGCCTGGTTATTTAGAGTGCTCTTTTTAAAAAACTTTTGGCAATGTTGAATTTTAATTTCCCTAGGTATCACTTTCTTTACACTATCTGAGATTTTTTCCTGAGCCTCTGGCAACGTTGAGCTGATCTCTTGTAATCAGTTGCAGAATATTAGGGGCTCTCTTTTAGATACATCTTCTTCCCTCTTTGCTTATCCCCTTAAGGACTCTAACTATGAGGTGGCTAGAGGATGGTCAGCGGTTAAGAGCCTGACTGCTCTTTGCCGAGAGGACCCCAGTGTTCGATTCCCATCCCCTACATGTTTTTTTTTTTTTTTTTACCACTCAGACTGCATTCTCTCCCTCTACTCTCTGGAGAGAGAGAAGAACAATCATCAATGGCAAAAGGCAGTTGCAGCAATACCTAGAGCCGACTTCACGCTCAGGAGAGAATGCTACGTCTCCTCCTCATGGTTTCTGGTACTCTACACAGTCAGAGAAACTTCTCTAGTAACATACTATAGAAATGATCCCTGAAAGTATAGTCTTAATATATATAATTCTTATGCCAGGCATGGTGGCGCATGCCTTTAATCACAGCACTTGGGAGGCAGAGGCAGGTGGATCTCTGTGAGTTCAAGGCCTGCCTGGTTGGACTACATAGTGAATTCCAGGGCCAGCTGGGACTAAAGAGGGACACTGTCTCAAAAAGACTATAATATATATATAATAATTTTAAAAGTGAGTTCCTAGGCTGGGTGTGTTGGTGCACACCTTTAATCCTAGCACTGGGAGGCAGAGGCAGGAAGATCTCTGTGAGTTCCAGGTCATCCTGGTCTACATAGTGAGTTCCAGGCTAGCTGGGGCTACAGGGAGAAACTGTCTCAAAAAAAAAAAAAGTTCCTAATTTCAGTTACAGCATTTTTTCAGTTCTAGAAAGTATATCTAGGACTGAGGATATGGATAGAAAAACTAAAATAAATAAAAAAGAAAGTTTATCAGATTCTCTCTGTCAACATCTGTTCTTGCTTTTTGTTGAAACTGAGGTCTCACTAAATTTTCTGGAAGGAATTTGAACTCCTGGGCTCAAGTTATCCTCATACTTTATTCTCCCAAACAGCTGAAATTACAGGTACATTTTTTATAGATGTCAATTGTTTGAAATACATCTTTTTTATGTACTTTGCCCATTTTTCTTATATTTTCTTAAATATATGAATTGAGGTTATTTTGAAGATGATGTCTTCAAACTCTTTTTTTCTTCTTTCTGATTGTTCATCAGTGTAAGTGTGCTGAACTGTTATCATTACTGTAATCTTCAAACTCCTATATGTGGACTTCAGTTGTCTGTTCCTAGTGTTTATTTTTATTGTTATTATGTGTGTGTGTGTGTGAGTGCAGGTTCATGTGGGCCACAGTGTACATGAAGGTCAGAGGACAACGCTCAGGGACAATTCTCTTTCTTTTTTTCCACCATGGGCTCTGGGATTTGAACTCAGGCTGTCTGGCTTTCAAGGCAAGTTTCCTTATGCACTGAGCCAGCTCACTGGCTCCTGGTCATTTTTATACACCTTTCCACATTTAGTGTATTTCTACTATGCTCTTGACATTGTATGTAACATTTTTCTACCATAAAATTACTCTTTTTTTTTTCTTATATAAGACAGGGTAAAGAGTTGACTTACCTCCATCCAATGAAGAACTAAGTTGGGTCAGAGTTGGGATACGACTTTGGTTGTTTTGTTTTGTATTGGTGTGCGTGTGTGTGTGTGTGTGTGTGTGTGTGTGTGACTGAGAATCAAACTTAGGCAAAACACTCTACTACCGAGCTATATCCCCAACCTTTGGAGTGCAGGTCTATCAATACTCAGTACGGTGGTTGACCTGGTGACATGCGCCTATAATCCTTGCACTAGGAACTTGAGGCCAACCTGAGCTACATGGCAAGACTGTCTTGGGAAAACATCTAATTCAGTACAACTCGTTTCTCACTATTGCTTGGATGTGGTCCTCCTGTGCTTTAGTCTTACAGCCTAGAAAGTCTCTACCTGTTCAGTCCTCAAGGATCTGGTCTTAGGAGGTTTTGATCTTTGATCTTTGGCTTGCTACATCATGGGGGTTCAGGGGTTCAAAATCTGGCAAATATCTTGATGGACAGATAATCTGTGTTTGTTGCACCGCCCTTTCTAGTAGTGGGATTTTACTGCTCAGCACTGTTAGGACTACACACTCTATTCTGCCTTTTTAGCTGACCTTCTGTTCCTGACAACTGAGGAAAACTGATTTTGCATTCAGGCTGAGTGTGGCACTTGCCTATTTCTCAATCTATCACACCAGCCCCAAACGATGAATAAGAGTTCTGCTGGCTTCTGTTTCCTATAGAGTAGCCCCTTTGCTGGGCTTAGCCTCATTCCCTGGTCTGCAACTTATCCCCAGGAAAGCAAATGGCTAATGATCACCGAAGAAGCAGTTTTCTCTTTTAGAAAATTTAGTCCATCTAGACCTTGTTGATATCTGATGTCTTTAAAATATGTTTATTACAGTAAAAATTTTCCTAGTTGCTTATATGACCTTTTCGAGCCTACCCAGAAGCAAAATGTGAAAGAAATCTAGCATCAATACATACTACAAAAACAAGGTTTGAGGGCTAGAGAAATGGCTCAGCAGTTAAGAGCACTGTCTGCTCCTGCAGAGGAGTGGGCTTCAGTTCCCAGTACCTACATGGCAGCTAACAACCGTCTATAACTCCAGTTCCAGGGGATCTGACACCCTCCTCTAGCCTCTGTGGGCACTGCATACATGTGGTACCCTTACACACATGCAGGCAAGATCCTAATACACATTAAAAATTTTTTTAAAGTGAGAGTAGATTTCATGTAGAGTGTGAGGGAGAAAAAAAAATCTGTCATGATGTCTAAGTTTTCAGGTTGAAACTGGCTAGATCTTGGTACAGTTCAGATTCCACATGATGATCTGAGACAGGTGAATACCATGAGTTATCTCTTTTTATGAAAGCAAGGGCTCATGTAGCCTGTGACGGTCTCAAACTTCGCTGCGTAGCCAATGACAACCTTGTATTCCTAATCTTCCTGCAACCACTTCCTGAGTGCTGGAATTACAGGTGTATGCTACCATATCTGGCTCACGAGTTTGCTTTTTCAATACAGAATAACTCTGTGATGATTAGCTCTGTCAACCTGACATAAGCAAGAATCACCTGGGAAGAATCTCACAGTGAAGGACTGTCTATAGTGTGGTAGCCTGTGGGCACGTCTGTGGGAGGCTGTCTTGATTGGTAATTGACTGGGAAGATCACCCCATCTTGGGTGGCACCATTCATGAGCAGGGGGTTCTGGAAAGTGCAAGAGAGGAGGGAGCTAGCCGAGAGCAAAGCAAGCAAGGACCCATGCACTCAGTCTCTCTGCTCTTTTGGATGAGATCTTTAAGCTCTGCCCTGACTTCCCTGCAGTAATGGGCTGTAACCTGGATTTGAGAGCCAAATAAACCTCGTTCTCCCCAAGTTGCTTTTAGGCAGGCTCCCAGTGACAGAAATGAAACTAGAACAGACTCTCAGGTTTCTAGTTTACAGGCGCTGAACCTAAAGACACTGTAATTCACGAGGCTAGGGACCACTGGAAGGGAATCTAATTTGGAGGGCAAGATTATGAGTTTGTTTTGGGCTATGCTGAATTTTAAGGAACTTTGATTTAGAGATTTGAGTCTCAGAAAAGAGGTCAGCACTGGAGATATATTTAAGGGCATTTCAGAGGAAACTGACATCGTGGGTCTGGATACAACTACTTGAGCTGAAAATACAGATCGAGGGGCTGGAGAGATAGCCTAGCGGTTAAGAGCACCGACTTCTCTTGCAGAGGACCCGGGTTCGATCCCCAGCACCCACATGGCGGCTGAGAACCATCTGTAACTCCAATTCCAGGAGAACTCCAGTTCCAGGGGAATCTGACGCCCTCTTCTGACCTCCGCGGCATTGCACGACACGGGTGCACAGACCTGCATGCAGACAGTACATTCGTACACATTCAGAAATAAATAAAAATTAAAAAAAAAAGAAAAAAGAAAATACAGATCGAAAAAGAGCCCAAGCTGGAGCTTTGAAGGACTCCAGGATGAACAAGCAAATTTTCCTCTTTAATTTATACATCCATCAGTGCACCAAACATTCAAATAATTTTTATTATTACGTTTTTCTGTTAGTAAACTATATTGATTTATCTTAGCAAAATTCTGCCCATTATCCATAATTTCATCAGCAGTTCCCCACTGTTTTTTGAAATTCAGTACAAGAAACCCACAGATCCTAAAGACCGCTTTAGGCATTTTTCACAGTACTATCCAAATTGCAGGTNCCCTCTTCTGACCTCCGCGGCATTGCACGTCACGGGTGCACAGACTTGCATGCAGACAATACATTCATACACATACGGAAATAAATAAAATTAAAAAAAAAAATAAAAAAAAAAAATGAGACAAACAGAAGGCAAAGATCAAAGTATAACAAATGCAGTAAGCACCCACACAGCCTCACTTGGTATACTTAATCAGTTTCATAGTTCAAAATGCTATATGACTCCCAGATTTGTATCTCTAGCCCAGGCTTCTCTCTCTTTTGTCAGTTCATTCTCACATCCTAGATACAACACATCTCATCTCAGGAGCTGCAAATACATCTACCTCAGAATCCAAATGCTTCTTCCCATTCTCATTACAATCACCCTGGCTAAGTCCATCTTCTCATCTCTCACCTGGATTAATACATTAGCCCTACAGGCTTCTTTGCTTCCATCTTGGCTCCTTCCGTTGTCTACCCTCAACACAGTAGGCAGTATGATCCTTCAAAACAGAGCTCAGAGCCAGTGAGATGGGTCAGCAGGTAAAGGCTCTTGCTGCCAAGCCTAAAGTCCGGAGTCCAATTCCTAGAACTCAGGTGGCAGGAGAGAAGTCCCCAGAGTTGTCCTTTGACCTCCGTGTGTGCGCAGTTGACTCGAATGCATGCATGCCCCACCCCCAACAAATGTTAAAATTTTTTTTAAACAGAAGAGAATTAGAAAAACCTAACAACACAGGGCTCTACAAACTTTTCCTATAGAAGGCTAGATAGTAAAAATTTAGGCTTGGCTTGCATCTATTATAGTTACTAATGTGGCAAAAGAGTTGTAAAAGCTCTTCACTGACAAAACTCAAAAGGGTAGAGTATGATTTTTCATAATACAGGACTTCTAATGAGAAGAATGTCTTTTTGGTTTTTTTTAGCCAGGGTCTCCCTGTAGCCCCAGCTGGCCTGTATCTCACCCTCACCCTGTAGAACATGTTGCCTTTGCTTTCCAAGTGCTGGGACTAAAAGTGTGTATCACTACGCCTGGACTGTTTTCTTTTATTATTATTATTATTATTATTATTATTATTATTATTTATGTGTATGAATGTATTGTCTGCATGTAGGTTTTTGCACCCGTGTCGTGCAATGCCTCGGAGGTCAGAAGAGGGTGTTGGATACCCCTGGAACTGGAGTTCTCCTGGAATTGGAGCTTCAGACGGTTCTCAGCCGCCATGTGGGTGCTGGGGATCGAACCCGGGTCCTCTGCAAGAGCAGTCGGCGCTCTCAACCGCTAGGCCATCTCTCTAGCCCTGTTTTCTTTTTTTTTGGCATGTGTGTGGGGGGGTTTGTGTGTGTGTGTGTGTGTGTGTGTGTGTGTGTGTGTGGTATTTTTGTGTGTTTTGTGTTCGTGTTTTTGTTTTCTTTTTTGATTTTGACTTAATTCATTATTAGTATGTGTATGACGTGTGGGTATGGATGAACAGCATGTGTGGAGCTCAGAGAACAACTTTGTGGAGTTGGTTTTCTCCTTCAACCTTTATGTGTGTTCTGGAGATTGAATTTAGGCCACCAGGTCTGCATTGTCCAGTGGCAAGTATTTCTCTGCTGAGCCACCTCACTGGTCCATGTTTTCATCATTTTTTTCTTTTTTAAAGGATAGCACTATGCTTAATTTTTTTTTATAAATTTTTTTTTTTATTTCTGAATGTGTATGAATGTACTGTCTGCATGCAAGTTTGTGCACCTGTGTCGTGCAATGCCGCGGAGGTCAGAAGAGGGTGTCGGATTCCCATGGAACTGGAGTTCTCCTGGAATTGGAGTTTCAGACGGTTCTCAGCCGCCATGTGGGTGCTGGGGATCGAACCCGGGTCCTCTGTAAGAGCGGTCGGCACTCTTAACCGCTAGGCCATCTCTCCAGCCCCAGCACTATGCTTAATTAGGGTTCTCCTTCAAAATCAACTGCAAAAGTTTATCAGAGGAGAACAATTTTTTTTTTTTTGGTCTTTTCGAAACAGGGTCTCCCTACAGTCCCAGCTGGCCTGGAACTCGCTCTGTAGACCAGGCTGGCCTTGAACTCTTAGAGATCTGCCTGCCTCTGCCTCCCAAGTGCTAGGATTAAAGGCATACGCCACCATACCCAGCTTAGAGGAGAACAATTTTAGCTGTGGGTTCTTACAGAAAGATGCAGTGGGATGGCTTTATTCTCCAGGCTTAGTTTGCTGACTTCTCTTTATGTCACTCTTCTCTCAAGGCTCTGCCAATTCAACAAACCAACATTCAGCAGCTCAAAACAATACTTCCCCTTATTTTTGAGACAGGCTCTCCGTATAGCCCCATTTGGCCTAGAACTTACTATGTAGACCAGGCTGGCCTTGAACTCACAGAGATCCGCCTGCCTCTGCCTCCTGAGTGCTGGGATTAAAGGCGTGCGGCACCTGGCAAAACAGTACCATTTTATTATTGTCAGTTCTGTAGGCCAGAAGTTCAAGCTGACTTGGCTGGGTTCTCTGCCTAGGATCTCACAAGGTGAGGTGGTCTCTAGGAAGATCTGGGAAGGAATCTTCTCCCAAGCTCATTTGGGCTATTGGCAGAAGACAGCTCCTTGTGATGATCTGAGGTCCTTACTGCCTTGCCTGCATGATCTGCATCACCTGCATTCTTCTCCTTGTCCTCAGCAGACTTTGTTGACCTGTACTAGCTTTCTTGCTATTGTCTGAACCTACCAGGACACTCCCACATTAAGATCCTCGGGCTGGAGAGATGGCCTAGCGGTTAAGAGCGCCGACCGCTCTTGCAGAGGACCCGGGTTCGATCCCCAGCACCCACATGGCGCCTGAGAGCCGTCTGAAGCTCCAATTCCAGGAGAACTCCAGTTCCAGGGGAATCCGAGACCCTCTTCTGACCTCCGCGGCGTTGCACGACACGGGTGCACAACTTGCATGCAGACAGTACATTCATACACATACAGAAATAAATAAATTAATAAAAAAAAAAAAAAAAAAAAAAAATTAAAAAAAAAGATCCTTCTCTGGGATCTTTGTTATTGGACTTTCTTGCTCTGATTTTCAGGATTATATGTGCTGCTGAAATAATGGTTTGTTTTTTTTTTTTTTTTTTTTTGGTCTTTTCAAGACAGGGTCTCCCTGTAGCCCCAGCTGTCCTGGAATTCCCTCTGTAGACCAGGCTGGCCTTGAACTCACAAAGATCCGCCTGCCTCTGCCTCCCAAGTGCTAGGATTAAAGGCGTGCGCCACCACGCCCAGCTCTTGATTGCTTATTTTTTACTTACCACTGTGATAGAAGCTTAGAATACACTCAGCAACAAAAACTGATTATTGCCAGGCGTGGTGGCGCACGCCTTTAATCCTAGCACATGGGAGGCAGAGGCAGGTGGATCTTTGTGAGTCAAGATCAGCCTGGTCTACAGAGTGAGTTCCAGAACAGCTGGGGCTACAGGGAGACCCTGTCTCGAAAAAAAAGACCCCCCCCCAACAAAAAGCAATCAATATTCACTTATTGAATGAAAATTTGGGAAAGTCCACTCGGTTTTCTATGCATGTACATGTTTACTGGTCTGTGATGTATAATGTCTACCTTACTGAGGAATGTAGTCCATAGAATCTGAAAATTACTGGGGCTAGCCTATAGGACTTCTAGGATCCTTTACAAACTTCAGCACTCAAAAGTGTCTACCGGGGGCTGGAGAGATGGCCTAGTGGTTAAGAGCGCCCACTGATCTTGCAGAGGACCCGGGTTCGATCCCCAGTACCCACATGGCGGCTGAGAACCGTCTGTAACTCCAGTTCCAGGGGAATCCGAGACCCTCTTCTGACCTCCGCGGCAATGCACGACACGGGTGCACAGACCTACATGCAGACAGTACACTCATACACATAGAGAAAAATAAATAAAAAATTAAAGAAAAAAAAGTATCTATGGGCAGTTAGACAACTTCCATGATAGTCTCTGAACAATAGCCAGACTACAATAAGGTACTGAAATAGACACCAAAAGAGCAAAATAGTTATCTATACCTATGCAGTTTAATACAAAGTGAAGCTGGAGAAGTGTGAGTGCTGGGAACTGAACTTTTGTCTTTCTGGTTGTGAGCTGAGCTTTTAACAGCTTCTCCATTTCTCTAGTCCAAAGGAAAAGGTGTAGCCCAGGCTGGCCTCAAAGTCATGATCTTCCTCCCTCTGCCTATTCACCATATCCTACTGGCTTGTGCCACCACAACTAGTTCCCTATCCTGAAAACAGCAAGAACTATTAAACGCCCCAATATACAAAAATCTAAAGCTAGTCTTTCCATCAAAAAGAGATAATACTTCAGATCAAATGGCAGGAGAGGACATGTTCCGGATCAAAATTTCCCTAAGTGTACATTCACTTACTGAAGCAGGGAAGACGCATGAAGAAAGATATTACTCAAGGTCTCTGCTGTCGAAATTGTGACCTGAACTGATTTTGGGAGTAAAGACCACTTGTGAAGTACATGGAATTTCCATTCATCCACGGGCAGATCCATGCTATCTTAGATCTATCTATAAAGAAAGAAAATAAGGAGTTGGGTTTCTAAAAATGCACAATACTAGAAAACGTTCAAGATTTCATTCCAGCCAAGTGTAAAACAACAAAATCGGTTCTTATACTTTTCTATATTTGTTTCTATACTGAAGTAGATACTTCTGTATCGCTAGTTCACTGAACATCCTGTCATTCAGAAATATTTACTGCCAGACTTTGCTCCAGACACCATGCTAGGTCCTGGGTTAGACAAATATGAACCAAACAGCAGTTAGATGGTCACCATTGCAATTCTTCTAGGCTTCAATTGGCCAAGTCCTTTTCCAGATTTCCTTTCACCCATCCCAGCAACTATGAAGTTAAATATTTTCATGCTTCAGTTTTCTGCTTCGATCTCCAGGTCATTCTTTGAGTCCATGTCCTCACATCTCGTCTTCCTTCCCTCAGCCCTACCTTGCTCTTTCAATCCATCTTCTACGTTGGACCTGACGTCAATCTTCTGCCTTAAATTCATCCAGGCTCCTTCTAGCATATAGAGGCCTAGGATAAACCAACCCATCATTATTTGACGCTTGGCTTACTTCCTAGTTTCTTCCTCTGTATTCTACCATGCTTAGGTATTCTTGGCTATCCGTATATTTATCTATTTTTTGAGACATGGTCTCACTATACAGGTCTGAATAGAACTCGCTACGTGGACCAGGCTGGGGCCAAACTCAGAGATCCCCCTGCCCCAGCCTCCTGAATGCTGAGATTAAAGGCGTGCACCGCATCTGACCCCAAAATCTTGATTTTTGAGGGTCTCATTTAGCCTGTACTGACCCCAAACTTATGTAGATGAGGACTAAGTCTGGATCCTCCTGCCTCCACCTCCCAAGTGCTGGGGTCACAGGGGTGCCCACGCCCGCACCAGCTCACCAATACTTTTGCAAATTTCAATCTGTGATTTCACCACACGTGGGGCCCACACCATCTACACTGAATTTGGGCTTCTCACTGCCGCCACTTGCAGGTCCGACTACGCTATTCTGAGGTCTGGGTCAAGTTTACCTTCAGAACTCCCCACAGTGCAGCTCTGGGTCTGGCACAGGCGCAGGGTACGCACTACGTGGAGGACCAGGTCACCGCTTTGACTATATTTAACAGCAGCGTTCCCAGGGAACAGCTCCCACTGTCCTCTCGGCTGTCAGTCCCTCTACCAAAATCGCAACTTCCAAGAGCAAGTGCCAGGCAACCTCAGGGGCTCAGGGTCGGCGTGCTGTACACAGACCCGCGTCACACCCCAAGGCCCCACCATCCGGCCACTAGGCCCCGAACCCGGGTTGGGGCGGGGTGGGTCACGTGCACCGCCCGCCACGCGCGGACCAATGAGGAGGCTGCTCAGCGTCTGGGCCCATCCCCCGCACCGCGCGCGGACCAATTCAGAGACCCAGTGTTGCCTATATCCGTTCCCCCGCACCACGCGCAAGTCGCGGGTGGAGCGGCGCGCACTGCTCCTCCAGTCAATCGCCGAGCAGCCCGCGGGACCCCGGTATCGCTGCTGGGGCTGTGCGGGAGCTCGAGCGCGGGAGTTAATGGTGCAGCCATAGTGGGACATATGAGCGAGGGGGCCATTGCGGTAAGGAGCCGCCCGAAGCGGGGCCCGCGGCGCTGGCTGTGCAGGCCTGGTGCCGAGTGCAGCGGACGTGGGGAGGGAGCGGCTGAGGATCCGGAGAGGATCGCGGAGAAGATTGCGGGGCCCGCGGAGAAGATTGCGGGGCCCGCGGGGGAGCCGCCCGAGGTCCCTACTATCATCACGTTCCCCACGAGGGTTTCTCCACCTGCCCTGAATAAACAGGACAAAATTAATATCCCGCCCGTTTTCCCCTTGGCCCCCGCGCTCTCCTCCCTTTGCCCGAGCTGCAGGCAAACTTTATTCTGGAGTTGTTTTCTGCTGATTTCCTTACCTCCCTCGAACACTGTATTTAGCCCTCTCCTATCACACATTTTCCTGGTCACCGGAGAAGACTGGTTGAAGTCACCGGTGGCCTCCCGGTTGCTAAATCCGACAGATGTTTCTCACCTTTCGGCTTTCTGAGTTCTTGTTGGGCCTGTTGACCATGCTTCCTTCTGCCAACACTCTTCTCTTGCTTGGATTCTGTGGCTTGCCTTGGCTGGGCTTCCCTTGTCCTATTTGTAAGACCCTCTTGGTCAATTTTTGTGGACCTTCTGTATCTGTAGTCTAGACTCTTCCAAGGCAATTTCAGTATCATGTACATGGCAGTTACTCATTAATTTCTTCATGCTGAGCTTACTATCTTTGATCTAAAGGACAAACTTTATAATCTGTTCTCAAAGGCATCTTAAATTGCATATGTCAGAGCAAATTCATTATGTTCCTAAGTCTGGACTTTTAAGAACTATTTATTATTTGTGTCTCTGTGTCTTCATGATGGTGGAGTCTGGATGTCAAAGTCAACTTTGTGGAGTTGGTTTTCTTCAACTTTTAGGTGGGTTTTTGAGATGGAACGCAGGTCTGCAGGCATTTGTGCTAGCTGGAAACTGAGGAATTGTTTTCTCTACATTGTGGATCCCTCTGGATACCCAGGCTGGCACCAAATGAAGAATATTTTAACTCCACATGGATATCATAAGTCCATCTATGGTAGCTGGGCACAGGCCTTTAATCCCAGTACTCAAGAGGCAGAAGTAGGTGGATCTCAGTGAGTTCAAGGCTAGCCTGGTCTACAGAGAGAGTTCTAGGACAGCTGGGGCTAAAGAAGTCCATCTATGCTATGCTCCTCTCTTTCCCTTTCTCCCTCTCCCCCTCTCCTATTCTCTCCCCTGCTCCCCCATCTCCCTCTCTCCCTTCCATCCCAGCATCCTCTCTCTTTCTCAAAGTATATTTTTGCCCTCAAGGCTCTTGACCATCTTTTCATTTTTGCTAACGGAATGTTCCAGATCCACTCAGTTGTTACTGAGTTGGCCAAGCAACTAGACTGAATCCATTTATTCTGGGGCCCTACTTTCCCTTCGCTCACTTATGTATGACTTTGGGCTACATACTAACCTCTTTTCCATGTCTGTAAAATGAGGGTGATGACGAAATCTATCGTATAGGATTAGTGAGAAGGTTGACTTTCCGCATTTAGTGTGTTTAGCCCTTGCTAGTGCATGCTTTCTGTTACTTATCCTCACAGATGGAGATTTTAATTTTTTTTTTTTTTGCTTATTTTATTGATACTAGTTACTTCTGTTTCCTACACTAGGTTGTAAATTCTCAGGCCTGTAGCTATGTCATGTTTTTCCCCCTCAGCACAGAACCCTAATGTCTGGAATGATACCATCAAGTTTTAGGTGCCCAATACATGTTTGCCAGTTATATGAATGAGTGAAAATAGCTGGAAGAGACAGAGATGGATGGAGGGGTGGGGGGGAGAAACAGCTTGGAAGAAAATTGGAAGAGGTAGAAAAGTTGTCAGAATCAAAATCAAATGCAGCTGGGTGTGGTGGTGCATGCCTTTAATCCTAGCATTTTGGTGGATCTCTGAGTTCAAGCCTGCCTGGTCTATATAGTGAGTTCCAGGCCAGCTGGGACTAAAGGAGACCCTGTCTCGAAAAGACCAGAAAAAAAAAAAAATGCTCATGGGGCTGGAGAGATGGCTCAGTGGTTAAGAGCACTGACTGCTCTTATAGAGGACCCAAGTTCAATTCCCAGCACCCACATGGAGGTTCCGTCCTTAGTGTTAGGCATGGTGGCACACGCCTTTTGTGTGTGTGTGTGTGTTTGTGTTTTCAAGACGGGGTCTCCCTGTAGCCCCAGCTGTCCTGGAACTCACTCTGTAGACCAGGCTGGCCTTGAACTCACAGATATCCGCCTGCCTCTGCCTCCCAAGTGCTAGGGCTGCACACGCCTTTAATCCTAGCTCTTGGAAGGCAGAGGCAGGCATATCTCTGTGAGTTCAAGGCCACCCTGGTGTACAGTGTGAGCTCCAGGCCAGCTGGGACAAAAGGGAGACCCTGTCTCAAAAAAAAAAAAATTCTCATAGGGCTATTTAAATAATTTGCTAGGTTTCTCTTAATTTCAATATCTTAGAAAATCATTTTCAGCATGAAGTTATTACTTCAGTTCATAAAGATTTTATGTGTATTGATGAGTTTGGAGTAAATATGGAGAACCCTGATGGCCTGATTATTAGCTAAAGGAAGTATCATCTTCACACAAAAGATAACTGCCCTAGTGGTTAAGCAAATACCACAAAATGGAGGCATTTGGGGCAGACATTATGGTTAAATGAGGTAGAATGCCTGGAAATATTATAAGTAGAATAAATACGTATTGTTTGTTTCCTTGCTGTATTTGGGGTGGTGTCAAACCTAGAACCTCAGACATAGATAGAAGATAGATAGATAGATGATAGCTAGATAGATAGATAGATAGATAGATAGATATCCATGCTAGCAAGTACTCTACTACTAAACTATACCCTAGGCTAGCCCAGTGTTTATTTTTTTTTGTTTGTTTGTTTGTTTATTTCTTATGTAACCAAATTTTGGAAAAAGTTAAGGAAATATTTTTGGTGATTTCTAATGTCAGTGCTTGTATTTTTATTACTATCCCATTTTATAGGCAGAGATGTCAAAGTATTTAGCATAGACACTAAATAATTTGTCCATGGGATGGAGATGTGACAGCCTATGTTCTTAACTATTCTATTTTGTTGCCTTGTGATTTTTTTTTATTTTATTTATTTTTCTATGTATATGAATGTACTGTCTGCATGTAGGTTGGTGCACCCATGTCGTGCAATGCCTCAGAGGTCGGAAGAGGGCGTCGGATTCCCCTGAGACTGGAGTTAAAGACAGTTCTCAGCCGCCATGTGGGTACTGGGGATCAAACCTGAGTCCTGCAAGAGCAGTTGGTGCTCTTAACCGCTAGGGGATCTCTCCAGCCCCGCCTTGTGATTTTTTAATATTTTATTTGGGGGGGCTGGGTGTAGTGGCGAACACCTTTAATCTCAGTGCTTGGGAGGCAGAACTCTGTGAGTTCAAGGCCAGCCTGGTCTACAAAGTGAGTTCCAGGACAGCCAGAGCTACAGGGAGACCCTGTCTCAAAAAGACAAAAAAAAAAAAAAAAAGCCGGGGCAATTGTGGCACACGCCTTTAATCCTAGACTGGGAAAGCAGAGGCAGGCGGAATCTTTGCTGATGTTCAGCCAGCCTGGTCTACAGAGCGAGTTCTCAGACAAGCTGGGGCCTAAGGGAGACCCCTGTCTTGAAAAGACAAAAAAAAAAAAAAAAAAAAAAAAAAAAATATATATAATATTATATATAATTTTTTTTTAGTGGGAGTGATATTTCTGCATTATGTGCTGTCCCAAAGAGTCGAAAGCATTGGAACTGAAGTTATGGATGGCTGTCAGCTGTCATGTGGGCTGGGAATCGCAACCAGGTCCTAGCACAGAAACCAGGCTCTTTACTGAGCCATCTCTCTAGCCCTGTTTTTTGTTTGTTTTTTCTAATTTTTATTTAGTTATGAGACTAGTAGTCTCTCACTGTGTAGCCCAGGCTGGCATCCAACCTGTGGAGCCTCCTGAGTGCTGAATGACAGGTGTGAGCCTGCCACACCCAGCTAGAATAACTTTTCCAAAAAATTACCCACAGAAGCCTGTGAGGTGGCTCAGTGGATCAGTGTGCCTGCCACCAAGCCTGAAAATGTGAGTTTGATCCCTGGCTTGGAACTCAGAGATCCCTCCTCTCGGTGCTGGGATTAAAGCTTGCCACCAAGCCCACCTTTAAAAGGTGTCTTACGCCATGTGGGTGCTGGCAATCGAACCCAGGTCCTCTGCAAGAGCAACTGGCACTCTTAACTGCTGAGCCATTTTTCCAGCCCTAAAGCCAACACTCTTAAGGCAGAAAGAGCACATGTTCAAGGGGGAGCCTAGGTTACATAGTTAAGAGGCTATCTCAGAAAAAGGCAGCAGGGGGGCTAGAGAGATAGCCTAGTGGTTAAGAGCACCGACTGCTCTTGCAGAGGACCCGGGTTTGATCCCCAGCACCCACATGGGGGCTGAGAACCATCTGTAACTCCAATTCCAGGAGAACTCCAGTTCCAGGGGAATCCGAGACCCTCTTCTGACCTCCGCGGCATTGCACGACACGGGTGCACAGACCTGCATGCAGACAGTACATTCATACACATACAAAAATGAATAAACAAATTAAAAAAAAAAGAAAAAGGCAGCAGGGGGGCTGGGGAGTAGCTCAGTTGGTAGAGTACTTGCCTAGCATGCAAGAAGCTCTGGTTTTGATCCCCATCCTTGCATAAAATGAGGTGCAGTAATGGTACATGCCTGTAATTCCAGCATTTAGGAGGTGTTGGGAGGGATAGGATTGGAACTAAGTAAGCCACATAGAATTCAAGCCCAACCTGATCTGCAGGAGACCCTGTCTCAAACAAACATGCAAACAGACAAAATGCAGGAAGAAGAAAACAGGAATCAATCTGAATGTGTACCTCTGGTTTGCTTGTTACTGTTGTTTTGTAGAGACAGTCTCATGTTGCCTAGGCTGGGTTTACACTTTTTTAACAATATTTTATTATTTTTACTTTATGTGTATGAGTGTATTGCCTGTATGTGTGTAAGTGCACTCGTGTTGCACAGTGCCAGCTGAGTTACAAAGAAGGCACTGGATCCCCAGGAACTGGAGCCATGGAGAGTTGCTAGACACCATGGGGTGCCAGGAACTGAACCCAGGCCCTCCGCAAGAGCCGCCCTTTCTCCCAAACGCTGAGCCATCTCCAGCCCAGCTTTGAACGTTTGGACTCTGTAATTTCCCCATCTCAGCCTCCCACGGAGCTGAGACTGCAGATCCAATGCCACCACGCCAGACTTTACTTTCAGTTTTCGGCTATTATAAATAAAGATGCTTTGAACATTTATACAGATACATATCTTTACACATAAATAATTTAATTTATTACATGTAAATTATTCATAATATATAAATAAATTATGTATTAAATTACTTAGATATGTAAAGTAATATGGATATTTATAAGTAAATTTCAAGGAGTGCAACTGCTAGGTCATATGGTAACTGAATGATTAATTTTATAAGCAATAACCATGGGCTAGAGAGATGGCTCAGTGGTTAAAAGCTCTGACTGCTCTTGTAGAGGACCCAGGTTCAATTCCCAGCACCCACATGGCAGCTAACCATCTTTAGTGCTGGGAATGGTAGCGTACACCTTTGGTCCCAGCACTCAGGAGGCAGAGGCAGGCAGATCTCTGAGTTCAAGAACTCTGTGAGTTCTCAGTTCTCATGCTTGTCTGCAGAGCAAGCTCCAGGCCAGCTGAGGCTACAGGAAGACCCTGTCTCAAAAATACAAAAAAAAAGAAAGAAAGAAAGGAAGGAAGGAAGGAAGGAAGGAAGGAAGGAAGGAAAGAAAGGAAAGAAACAAAAGTTTTCCAAAAGGAAGGAAGGAAGGAAAGAAAGAAAGAAAGAAAGAAAGAAAAAAGGAAAGAAAGAAACAAAAGTTTTCCAAAATGTTGGCAAAAATTCTCATTGTCAGTGCTTAGCACCATCAGTCTCTCTGGATTTTACTATTTTAATCAGTATGTAATGCTCTTTCACTGTGGGTTTAACGTGTATTTCTTTCATTACTAATGATGTTGAGTATCTTTTCATGTGCTAATTGTCCATTTATATATATTGTGAAGTGTCTGGATCTTTTGTCCACTTTAAATTTTAGTTTTGTGGTGGTACACAACTGTAAACCCAGGACTTGAAGCTGAGGCAGGACAGGAACTTTAGACTAGCCTAGGCTACATGGCAAGACCCTGTTTCATTTTGTTTTGTAAGTCTTGGGTTGTGTTACGTATTTTTCTAAATATTATTTTTATTATATGTGTATGAGTGTATTGCCTGCATGTGTAAGTACACCCATGTTGTGCAATGCCGTAGAAGTCAGAAGAGAGCATGGGATCACCTGGAACTAGAGTTACAGATAGTTGTTAGCCGCCATGTGGGTACTGGGAATCAAACCCAGGTCATGTGCAAGAGCAGCCAGTACTCTTTTTTTCTTTTTTTTTTGGTCTTTTCGAGACAGGGTCTCCCTGTAGCCCCAGCTGTCCTGGAACTCACTCTGTAGACCAGGCTGGCTTTGAACTAACAAAGATCCACCTGCCTCCCAGGTGCTAGGTAGGATTAAAGGGGCATGCACCACCATGCCCGGCGAGCAGCCAGTACTCTTTTTACCTGCTGAACTATCTCTGTAGCCCTTGGTTGTGTTATTAATGAGTTGTAGGAATGTATTTATCTGACTTTCATTAAATATAATTGCCACAAAGATTTCCTTGTAGACTGTTGGTTTTTCATTGAGGTTTTGAGGATTGAGACAGGCTCCAACTTCCCAACTTGCCTTTTCTTTCTTTGCTTTCTTTAACTTTTCTTTTTTGTGCGTTTATATATGTATACTGGGTGGGATTTTATGTGTCGGAATGTTTTGTTTGCAGGGCTGGAGCCATCGCCCAGTGGTTAAGAGCATTGGTTGCTCTTGCAGAGGACCAAATTCAATTCCCAGCACCCACGTGGTGGCTAAACCGTCCTTAACTCCAGTTCCAGGATAATTTATTTTTTGTGGGTGTGAATGTCTGTATCCCATAGTGTGCATGTAGAGGTCAGAGGACATACCTTGTGTGTGGGCATATTCATTTTCATGTATGCAGATACATGTGTTTGTAGAGGTGGGAATCCAGTTTGAATATCATACTTCAGAAGTCATCTACCTTGGTTTTTTTTTTATTTTTATTTATTTCTGTATGTGTATGAATGTACTGTCTGAATGCAAGTTTGTGCACCCGTGTCGTGCTACACCGCGGAGATCAGAAGAGGGTGTCGGATTCCCCTGGAATTGGAGTTCCAGACGGCTCTCAGCCGTGCTGGGGATCGAACCCGGGTCTTCTGCAAGAGCGGTCAGCGCTCTTAACCGCTAGGCCATCTCTCCAGCCCCCTACCTTGGTTTTTTGAGACAGGGTCTCTTACTGTGACCTGGGATTTGGCAGGTAGACCAGCTGGCCGACCTGTGAGTGGGCCCCAGGTTCCTGCCTGTCCTTGGCTCCCAGTGCTGAAATTACCAGCATATGCCACCATGCCATGCCTTTTTACATGGGTTCTGAGGATCAGACTCATGCTTGTGTACCACCTGGGCAGTCTCTCTGCAGACCTCAAGGTTACTTTTTTTTTTTTTTTTTTTTT
>VZQC01003035.1:117867-137252 GCA_009823505.1 Rhizomys pruinosus | reverse complement strand
TCTTGAGGATCTGCTGTCTGATTTAGAAGTCTGTTCCCTACGCCTATGTCCTCATATGACTGCTACCAACTTTGTTCCTTCTATCACCTTCAGAGTTTGGGGTTTCACATTGAGGTCATTAAGATTCATCTGGAGTTGACTTTTGTACAGGGTGAGAGTTTAGGGGTTTAATTTCATTCTTCTACAAGTGGTGATACATTCTTGCCAACACCACTTGCTGAAGATGCTGTCGTTTTCTCCATTGTGGTTTCTTGGCCCCCTGTCAAATATGAGATGGCTGAAAATGGTATGTGCTCAGATTGGATCTTTGGTTTTGTTCATTGGTCAAGGTCTGTTTTGTTGCCAGTACAAGGCTGTTTTTATGACTATAGCCCTGTAGAATAGTTTAAAATCTGGATATGAGATCCCCCTGTATAGCTCTTTTCACTCAGGATTGATTTGGCTATCGGGGTTTTTTGTTTCTCCAAATGAAATTTAAGAACTTTTTTTCCAAGCCTGTGAAGAAACTCTGGGGATTTTGATTGGGATTGCTTAAATCTATACAAGAGTTTTGGTAAAATGGACATTTTTACAATGTTAATTTTCCCAATCCATGAGCATGGGAGGTTTTTCCATCTCTTGAGGTCTTCTCAATTTTTTTTTTAAGGGTTTAAAATTTTTGTTGTAGAGGTCTTTGGGTGTCTTTGGTTAGGTTGTTCCAGGTATTTTATTGTTTTGGAGCTTTGTGAGTGGGAAAGGTATCCTTGAATTCTTCTCCAGTTGCTGTTCTGGGTGTAAAGAAAGGCCATTGATTTTTTAAGTTAATTTTGTATCCTGCCATTTGTGAAGCTCTTGTTAAGCGTTTCTAGGAGTTTTTTCTGGTGAGTGTTTTTGCATCCCTTAGTAACAATAATATCATCAGAAAATAGGGATAGTTTGACCGTCTCTTTCCAATTAGTACTCCTTAATTTCCTTTCTTGCCCTTATTCTCTAGCAATGTTTTCAAGCACATATGAAGAGGAGTGGTGAAGAGGAGCAGCCTTGCCGAGTTCCTACTTTAAAGGGAAGTGTCGTCATTTCCCCATTAGGATGATATGGGCTGGGTGGGTTCCTGTATATGGCTTGGAATTACATGAGGAAGGATCCCTCCAATCCAATTCCTTCTAGGAACTTTAAAGCTGAAGGGATGCGGGGATTTTTGTCAAGGTTTTTCAGCATCAATTGCGATATGGATGTGGTTTTTGCTTGATTCGTTTATGTGTTTGATGAGGGTTTATTGATTTTCGTATGTTGAACCATCCGTCCTGCTCTCTGGTATGAATCCAACTTGGTCATGATGGATGATCTTCTTGATGTGGGTCTGTATGGCGATTCCAGTATTCTGTTAGAATTTTGGCATCTGTGTTCTTGAGGAGATGGGTTCTATAATTCTCCTTTTAGATTTCGTCTTTGCCTGGTGTTTGGTAATAGAGTGATGTTGGCTTCATAGAAGGAATTTGGGAGAGTTCCCTCTGATGGTATACTTCTAAAAAGTTTCAGAAATAATGGTTGAAGGTCTTTTTGAAATGTTTTTAGAGAATTCTGCTGTGAAAACCGTCTGGGCCTGGGCTTTTTAGTTGGGAGGCTTCTTACTACATCCTCTATTTCTTCATTGTTATGGGTCTGTTTAAGCTGCTGGTCTCCTCTTGGCCAAGCTTTGGTGTATTCCCAAGATTCCAGATATTCATCCATTTCTTCTAGTGTTTTCAAACTTTGTAGAATATAGGTTCTTGTATATTCCCATATAATATTCTTGATCTTTTCCTTGTCCGTTGTATATTTCCCTTTTCATCACAGATTGTATTGATTTGGAGTTGTTCCTTCTTTCTGTTTTGTTACTGGGCTAGAGGTCTGTCTATCTTGTTTATTCCTTTCAAAGAACCAACTTTTGGCTTATTGTTTTTTTGTATTGTGTTCTTTCTTTTGTTTCATTCTTTGATTGCTGCCTGTTTTTGTTATTTCTTCAGTCTGTTGGCGTTTAGGTTCATATGTTTTTGCCTCTCAGTGCTTTACGCTGAGTGTTAGATCATTCACTTGTGCCTCTTTCTGTTTTTCTATGTTAGGCACCAGGGCTATAAATTTCCCTCTTAGACTGCTTTTAATAGTGTCCCCTAAGTTTTGTTGTGTTGTATTGTCATTGTCATTCAGTTCCAGGAATGTTTTTTTATTGTCTTTCTTTTATCTCTTCCTTGACCCATTTCATTATTCAAGAGTGTGTTGTTTAGTCTCCAGTGTGTTCTGTAGGCAGGAGGGGCTCGCTCCTGGTGTTGATGTTGAGCTTCATTGCACTGTGGTCTGACAGGATGCATGAAATTATTTCAATCTTTTTGGTATTTTGAAGGTTTCTTTCTTCTTTGTGTCCCAGGATGTGGTCAATTTGGAGATTGTTCCTGGGTGCTGAGTAAAAAGTGTATTCTCTGGTTTAGGATGGAATGTCGAGAGAGGTCTATGAGGTCCATTGGGTGTAATCATATCGTTCAGTTCAGATGTCCCTCTGTCTTTTTTATTTTTGTCCTGTTGACCTATCCAAAGGACTCAGTGGGGTATTGAAATCTCCTACTTGAGTGTGCTTGGGTTAGTCTGTGACTTGTGGTCCTGGAGAACTGGCTTTATAAAGTTTGGTGCACCAAGTTTGGGGCATATATATTCATAATTGTGAAATCTCTTGGTGGATTGTTTCCTTTGGAGAAATGTAATTGGCCTTCTTTGTCTCTTCTGTGTTCTCTTTTACTTTGAAGTCTATTTTTCCGATATTAAAAAGCAACACCCTGCTTTCTTTTTGTACCATTTGCTTGGAATATTTTTTTCATCCCTTCACTTTAAAGTGTGCCTGTCCTTGAAGGTAAGATGTGTTTCTTGCAGACAGCATATCGAGGGATTCTGTTTCCTTCCAGTCTCCCAGTCTATGTCTTTTGATTGGGGAATTTTAGTCCATTAATATTTAAGGTTTATGAACTGATAGGTTTTGTGTTGCTTCCTTTTGCCTATTATCCATCTGCGGTTTTTGATTTAGGTTTCTACTTTCTGCAGTTATGCTTTTATTGATTTCTCCTTCTAGTGCCTGGGGTTGTGGCTCCTTTCTTCTGTTCTTGGGATTGCTTCAACGTATTTCTCTGAAGGGTGGTTTTTTCCGGACATGTAGTCTTTCAAGTGTTTAATGTCATGGAAGATTTTCCTCTCTCCTTCCACTATATGACATTTTTGCTGGTATAGTAACCTGGGCTGGCATCCATTGTCCCTCAACACTGGGATGCTTTTGCTCAGGTTCTTCTTGCCTTCAGCGTTTCTGATGAGAATATCAGTGTATTCTGATAGGTTTCCCTTATAGGTCATTTTGTTTTTCTCTTGTCGCTTTAAGATGTTGTCTTTGTTTGGGGTGTCCAGCATTTTAACTATGATGTGGCGTAGAATTTCTTTTCTGATCTTGTCTGTTTGGAGTTCTATGTGCTTCTTGTATGGTTTGTCTTTTTTCAGTTGGGGGAAGTTTTCATCTATTATTCTGTTGAAGATCTGATCAATACCTTTCTCTTGGGATTCTCTTCTCCTTCCTTTATTCCTATGATGCAGAGTTTGATCTTTTTCAATAGTGTCCCACAGCTCCGTGGTTGTTTCCATTTTTGTGTATTTGTTAAATTTTTCATAATCTTTCTTGAGTTTTTTTTGTGTTGTCCTCCAGGTCTGATATTCTTTTTTCGGCTCCTCCATTCTGCTTCTGAGGCTTTTTTCATTCCTTTCCCTTGATGGATAGGTGTTTGATTTCCTTTTTCATTTCCTCTTCTGATTTTCTTTAGTGTTCTATTTCTTTTGGAGCTTCCGATCTCTTTTTGTAGCTCTTTTGTTTGCGGTGGTTTTTCTTCTTTTTCTTTTTTTCAGCATGGGATCTTTTCAGTGTTTTCTACTTCCTTCCGAGCTGTCATTCTCTTCTCCTCGGTCCTGCATTCTCTTTTCTTAGTCTTAATTGTTCTTTATTGATCTTGTAGTTCTTTAAGTATGTTCCCAATGGTGTTTCTGATGTCTGTGTCCTGGGGCATCCCCAGAGGGATCACACAGCAGGAGTCTTCCATAGGTTTGGTAAAGCTTGGTGGTGGATTATCCTGCCCTTTTCCTTGTAGTCTCTTCTTCGTGACCCTGGCAATGGGCTTCTCCTTGCCTGTATTCCAATGTGAGGCCTAAATGCCTCTTCACTGGTTGAAGGCGTGCTTTGTGCTGCCTCTCAAGATCCTCTGTCGTATTCTCATTGGGGGGGGGGCTCTCCTTCAGCCACTAGATCTAATCAAGCCAAAAGACCACACCTTTAATCCCAGCTGGGGGGAATAACCAAACCTCAACAGCCACAAAGGCCAATCAAACCAAAGACGCAGGACCAAACGATCACAATCGCTCCCCAAGGCAACCAGTTCCCTACCTGTCTTCCCTCTTCCTGCCGCTGGCCTCAGGAAGATCTCAAATCGGCACACACCCTTTAATCCTAGCACTTGGGAGGCAGAGGCAGGTGGATCTTTGTGAGTTCAAGGGCCAGCCTGGTCTTCAGAGTGAGTTCCATGGACAGCTGGGCTACAGGGAGACCCTGTCTGAAAAAGACCAAAAAAAAAAAAAAAAAAAAAAAAAAAAAAACCATGGACTGTTCTCCCCAGCTTCTTATCTGCTTTGACGTTGCCGAGGCTAGATACATCTTCTTGCCAACTTTCCCACTGGGACCTGCTATCTTCCTCTCCAGGCTACTGAGTGCTCTAAGCAGTGGTTCTGTCTTCTAGACATGGTTGAGGGCAGGTGGAGAGCTTCTCTGCTATTGAGTTCAGTCCTTGCTGGGAAACTTCAGAGTTTCTCTTCAAGGATATGGTTCTCTCTTGACTTTTTAAGGAATTACCAGGCTATTTTCTCAAACACCTATACCAATTTACTGTCTTGCCAGCAAGGCCTGAGTGGAGGTTCTGTACAACTTTCACAACCCTTATACTAACATGCCACTGAACAATCATCTGTAGACTATTTTGCTATGTGGGCAGTTTTTGTGTTTATTCTTCCATATGAATTAAAAAGTCTTTGATTTTCTAGACACAATCATATTATTATCTATTACAATATTTATTACGTATTTGTTTCTCTGGGTTATTTATTTTTACATTTTTTATTTTGGGGTGTTTGGATGTGGGCACACGTAGCTCTTCTTTTTTGGTCTTTTTGAGACAGGGTTTCCCTTTAGTCCACTGGCCTGGAGCTCACTCTGTAGACCAGGCTGGCCTTGACCTCACAGAGATCTGCCTACCTCTGTCTCCTGAGTGCTGGGATTAAAGGCGCGAGCCACCATGCTGGCGCCATAATTTTTTTTTTTTTAATTGAGAGAAGCACAAGCGTGGCACTGTCGCTGTGTGGAGTCATAGGCTAGCTTTCTCAGTCAGTTCTCTCCTTTCTCTGTGGAACTCAGGTTTTGTGAGGTTTATGCAAGAGTCCTTTGACCTGCTGAGCTGTCTTGCCATCCCTATCTTTGTAATAGTCCTGAATCAGCCAGCACCATTGTTGTCAGCAGGTACTTCTTTCTACCTGGGCAGTAATGGAATGCCTTTGCTTTCACTGCTCAACATAGAGTTTATCTTGTAAAGTACATGTACTTTATCATGTTCAGGCCTTTTTTCTTAAGGCCTTGTATTGCCCAGGGTTTTATAGAAATGGCTCTTGAATTTTTACAAAAGCTTTTACTACAGCTTGATATAATATTATTTTTAATCCTTTGATATTATGAATTATTTTAACATATTAATATTGAACTGTTCTTTCATTCTTACATAATAAATCCTGCCTTAAAATAATCCTCTTAGCTTCCTTTCTCTTTTTCAAGTCTGTTTTATACTTTGGATGATTTCGAACATTTATAAAAGTAGATAGAACATGCAGTGAAATTATGAGTGCCCGAGTAGCCCAGTATTCCGCTTCAGATCTCATCATCCGGTGTCCTGTCATGGTCTGTCTGAATCCTGTGCCCCTCTACTCTGTTATTTTGAAGTATCAGATATAGTTCATCCAGAAATATTTTAGTGGTGTTTTGATTCGTTTTATAAGAACTCTCTTTAAGAGCTGGGAGGTTGGCTCAGTGGTTAAGAGCATATAGAGGACCTGAAATCAATTCCCAGCACCCACGCCAGATGGCTCACAACTACCTGTCACTGAGGACGCCTTTACTCATGCTATGGCACAAGTGAGTGTGTGCGTGCGCGTGCGTGTGCGTGTGTGTGTGTGTGTGTGTGTACACAATAAATGCAGGTTGTTTTTTTTTTAAAGAAGAGATGGCCGGGTGGGTGTAGTGGTGCACACCTTTAATCAGCACTAAGGAGGCAGAGATTCAAAGCCAACAGGGCTACAGGGAGACCCTGTCTCAGAAAGATTAAAAAAAGAAAAAAAAAAGTGGAGAGTAATAGAAAACTCCTAGCATTGAACTCTGTTTTCTAGTTATACAGACATACTTACACATACACAGAGATATACTCACACATACACTGAACACCATACATACAAAATAAGCAGCATTTATACCTAAAGTACATATCCAGTCTGTTCATTTTCCAATTACTCATGTGTAGATAGATGTAGAAATATTTATATATGTGTCAGTCTATATTTGTGTATACATTCCTATTTGAATCACCATCCAAAGTAAAGTTCACACAACAGTACACTGGTGGTCTGTCAGTCTTTAAACATCTGTATATTTCTCCTCTATCTTTCCACCCCTCACTGTTTTGTAAGATGCCAGATCATTTGTCCCTAACCCTCACAGTTTGTCAATAGTCTTCATTTTGCTGCTAGTATTCTTTTAATGAAGTTTAACATGTTCTGGTCATCTGTGTTATTTTACTTTACCATTACATTCATCTTGGTAATATTTAAGATGATTGTTGTGCAGCTGGAGAGATGGCCCAGAGGTTAAGAGCACTGACTGCTCTTGCAGAGGACCCAGGTTCGATTCCCAGCACCAACATTGCAGCAAAGAACCGTCTTTAACTCCAGTTCCAGGGGAATCTGACGCCCTCTTGTGACCTCTGCGGCATTGCAGGACATGGGTGCGCCAACCTACATTCAGACAGTACACTCATACACATAAAAAATAATAAAATAGGGGGCTGGAAGCCGGGCGTGGTGGCCCACGCCTTTAGTCCTAGCACTCGGGAGGCAGAGGCAGGCGGATCTTTCTGAGTTCAAAGCCAGCCTGGTCTTCAGAGCAAGCTCCAGGACAGCTGGGGCTACAGGGAGACCCTGTCTCAAAAACAAAACAAAATAAAATAAAATAGGGGGCTGGAGAGATGGCCTAGCGGTTAAGAGCGCTGACTGCTCTTGCAGAGGACCCAGGTTTGATCCCCAGCACCCACATGGCAGCTGAGAACCGTCTTTAACTCCAATTCCAGGAGAACTCCAGTTCCAGGGGAATCTGACACCCTCTTCTGACCTCCGCGGCATTGCACGACACAGGTGTACAGACATGCATGCAGACAGTACATTCATACACATAAAAACAAATAAATAGGGGGCTGGAGAGATGGCCTAGCAGTTAAGAGCGCTGACCACTCTTACAGAGGACCCAGGTTCGATCCCCAGCACCCACATGGCGGCCGAAAACCGTCTGAAACTCCAATTCCAGGAGAACTCCAGTTCCAGGGGAATCCGACGCCCTCTTCTGACCTCCACAGCATTGCACGACACGGGTGCACAAACATGCATGCAGACAGTACATTCATACACATACCGAAATAAATAAAATTTTTTTTAAAAATTTAAAAAACATAAAAATAAATAAATAATAAAATAAAAAATTTAAAAACTCTTTAAAAAAATGTGTGTTGTGTGGACAGCTTCAGTCGTCAACTAGATTTCCTCTGGGGGTTGGCCTGTGGGCATGTCTGTGAGGCACTGCCACTCCTGGGCAGCTAGCTAGTCCTATGTTATATAAGAGAAGTAGCTGAGCATGGGCCAGTGAAGCAAGCCAGTAAGCATGTTCCTCCATGGTCTCTGCTTTAGTTCCTGCCAGAGCTTCTGCCCTGCCTCCCCCGTGATGGACTGTGAGTTGTACGGTAAAATAAACCCTTTCCTCCCTGAGTCATTTTTGGTCAGTGTTTTATCACAACAACAGAGAAGCAAACTAAGACATATGTATAATATGTATAATATGAAAAAAAATTGAGAGGGGTCTCTTGACACAGCTGGCCTGGAACTCACTATGTAGATCAAGCTGGCCATGATCTCACAGAGGTGAGATCATGTGCCTCTGTCTACTGAGTTCTGGATTAAAGACATACGCCCCCACACCTAGTAAAGATGAAAATTTTTAAATGTGTTTCCTTCCTATTAGGTTTCTAAAATTTAGGGGCTGGAGAGATGCCCTAGTGGTTAAGAGTGCCGACCGCTCTTACAGAGGACCTGGGTTCGATCCCCAGCACCCACATGGCGGCCGAGAACTGTCTGAAACTCCAACTCCAGGAGAACTCCAGTTCCAGGGGAATCCAACACCCTCTTCTGACCTCTGCGGCATTGCACGACACGGATGCACAAACTTGCATGCAGACAGTACATTCATACACATACAGAAATTAAATAAATAAATAAATAAATAAATAAATAAAATTTAGGGCATTGATAAGCTGTTTCCTTGGAATAGTTTGGATAATTTCTACTTGAAATGTTTAGTTAAAATATTTTTTATTTTATGTGTATGAGTGTTATTTCTGCATGTGTGTAACGGCACCCAAGTTGTGCAGTGCCTGCCGAGGTCAGAAGAGGGTCTCAGAACCCTTGGAACTGGAGTTAGGGATGGTTGTTAGCCAGCCACCATGTGGGTGCTGGGAATCAAACCTGGGTCCTCTGCAAAAACAGCCAGTGTTTTTAACCTCTGAGCCATCTCTCCTGCCCCCAGATTTAGATTTAACAAAAAAATTTTTTAATGTTATTTATTTGGCAGCTAGAAAAATGGCTCAGTGGTTAAGAGCACTGGTTGCTCTTGCACAGGACCAAGTTCAGTTCTCAGTACCCACATGGTGGCTGACAACCATCTGTAACTCCAGTTCCAGGAGATCTGACAACTTCTGGCCTCCGGGAGCATTGGATATATAGGAGCAAGTACATGCAGGAAAAAAACACTGATACGCATAAAATAAAAATAACTCCAAAAATTAAAAAAAAAAATTGTATTTTGTGTGCCTGGCTGTTGAGCCAGCACTCCTGCCCAGATTTTTTTTTTTAATCTTTTTATTGGGGGCCTGGTTTTTTGAGACAGGATCTCGTATAGCACAGACTGTCCCCAAACTCTAAATAACAGCTGAGGCAGGCCTTGAACTTCTGATGCTCCTGCCTTCAGAAACTCATGAGTGCTGTAATTACAAGTGAGCATCATGATCCCCAGCTTATCAGATCATTTTAACAAGTAACCTATATCCAGTTCTCAGTAGCAGATCATTTCAGGCTTAGTGGTTAACGTAGAATAACCCTGATAGATAGCTTAATAAAGGTAGCATGTACTGAAGAAAATTTGTATGTAAAAAACCCAAGACTTGGCTTCCAGACCATAGAAAGAATAAGACCTGATGAAGCTGAGCTTGTTGCCGCTTAAGTATTGCTCAGGTTCACCCACTGCCCGTCTCCTGGCTCTACTTTCATTCCCATCATCATTTGGTCTCTTCTTCCATTTTCTCAGGCTCCAATTCCCTTCAAAATCCTTTTTGCTCTTGCAGTTCTTCTCCCCCTTTCCCTTTCCTTTTTACATTTTTTTTCAAACCCAGAGCTCTCCAGCATGTTCACCAGCTTGCTCTGGAGATCCGACCCTGCCTCACCCACTTGGCATTTTTGTGGGTTTATGAGGATCTGAACTCCAGTCCTCACATGCATGATGGGCAAGCGCTCTAACTGGTGAGCTGTCTCTCTAGCACCAGCATTCTTTTTAAATCGTGTATGAGATCATGACGTTCCTGTCCCAGTGTGTATTAAATGACATCCGTGGGTCTGTTGCTGCGTTAAGCAACATGGCTAGGTCTTGGGAGGCAGAAGCAGGTAGATCTCTGTGAGATTGAGGCCAGTGTGGCCTACATAGCGAGGCTACAGGAAGACCTTGTCTCTCAAAAAAGAAGAAGCTGGGCATGGTGGTGCATACCTTTAATCCCAGCACTTGGGGGTCAGAGGCAGGCAGATCTCTGAGTAGGCCAGCCTGGTCTACATAGAGAGTTTTAGGACAGGGAGTTTTAGCTGCAGGGAGACCCTGTCTCAAAAAACCTCCCTCCAAAAAAAAGGGAAAAAAATAACACAGTCAAGTAAGAGTAAGGAGAACAAAGTAATCACTGATTATTGAGCTTAAAGCCAAGTGTTCTGAAAGAAGGAAATCTTGTCTGAAGTAGAGTATGATGAATCAAACTATCTAAATAAGAGAATAGGCAGTGTCTCTTGAAGTGGTGTTTGAAATTGGAGCTGTAGCTCAGTGGTAGAGCACTTGCCTGCTTCTGTCTAGTCCCTGATTCTAACCCAATTTTGAGATAAGAGCTAAAAAGTATATATTAAATGAAACAGGATGAAAAAAATTGCAGAGCAACACATGTAATCTTTGCAACAGGAAAGCATAGCATATGCCAGGAACTGAAAGAATAAGCTGGGCTAGAGGGCAGCAAGCACAGGAGAGCCAGACAATACAGAGCAGCCTTGTAAGCCACGTCCGAGAAGAGCTGGAGGAAGGTAGCACAGGAGAGCCGGACATACAGAGCAGCCTTGTAAGCCGTGTCCGAGAAGAGCTGGAGGAAGGTAGCACAGGAGAGCCGGACATACAGAGCAGCCTTGTAAGCCACGTCCGAGAAGAGCTGGAGGAAGGTAGCACAGGAGAGCCGGACATACAGAACAGCCTTGTAAGCCGTGTCCGAGGGTTCTTTTTAGGAGGTTATTGAAAGCTTTTACTCAGTTAAAAATGGGTCAAAGGTCTGTAAGTTTTTTAATGGTAAGTAACAGTTACACTTAAAAAAAAAATGTTTTGCCAGGCGTGGTGGTGCATGCCTTTAATCCCAGCACTCAGGAGGCAAAGGCAGGCAGATCTCTGTGAGTTCAAGTCCAGCCTGGTCTACAAAATGAGTTCCAGGACAGCTGGGACTACAGGGAGACCCTGTCTCAAAAAGACAAAAAAAAATTGTGTTTTTTTTTTGGGGGGGGGGGTGTTTTTTGTTTTTTTGAGACAGGGTTTCCCTGAGAACATTGTTGTGTGTGTGTGTGTGTGTGTGTGTGTGTGTGTACCTATACATATGTAAGCATGTTAAGTAGAGGTCATCCCTGTGTTGTTCCTCAGGTTCCATCAACTTTTTCAGGATGAGCTCTTTATTGCTCTGGAACATGCTGTTTAGCTAGGCTGACTGCCCAGAGGCCCCAGGGAACCTCCTGTCTGCCCAGCCTGGGGATTCCAAGCATGTGCTGTCACAACTAGCATTTGCTGTGGACACTAGGGATCAGACGGTCCTCACACTTGCACAGCAGGCAGGCATCTCACTGACTGCTCTTTCTCTAGACCCCAATAATTAAAATCTTAAAGTATCTGCTGTTATAATTGCTTTTTCAGATAAGTATATGCTTCTGAAAACAGATCATTTGTTTATGCCACATAAACTTGGGTTTAGTAATCTAAATTCTTGTATCAGTAACTCTATGAAAATAATAGTATGTAGCAAGGTGTGCCATTTTAATTAGGGAACTACATAGGAAATGAATACCCTATAATCCTAAAAAATTGATAATAATATAGTGAATGATTAAGGGAAATATTTATATAGGAATTAAAATAGTTCTCAAGTCATTCAGGATTGAAAAAAATAGCTGATAAAAGGAAATGGTTTTATCAAAACATTCATCAAAGACCAACTTGTTAAGTAGCTTGTTGTCGAAAGGCTTGAGAATTCTTTATTCTAATTTGTTTTTATTTGTCTTTGTAGGAGAGTAGTTATTTTGATGGAGTTAGAAGTTTTGAAGTCAGCTGAGTCAGTTGGAGTAAAGATCGGCAATCCGGTGCCCTATAATGAAGGTAAAATCCTCTTTACATCTTACAGACTTCAGTTGGAAACAGCTTTATAGGTCCACAACTCTACCTTTTGAATTCACTTTGATGTGGTAGTCACAATTAAGCAGTGATTTGGGGGGTCTAGAAACCCAAGTTATTTGGTTACCTTTTTTTTTTTTTTATGTATGAATGTATCTATTGCCTGCATGTATGTAAGTGGCCCTTGTCAGGCAGTGCCCACAGAGGTCAGAAGAAGGCATCAGATCCCCTAGAACTGGAATTACAGGTGATTGTTAGCCACCATGTAGGTACTGAAAATTGAACCTGGGTCCTCTGCTCTGCAGTCAGTGCTCTTAACCACTGAGCCTTCTCTCCAGCCCCTTTCTCATCTATTTTTTTAAATTAATTAGTTAATTTTTTTTTTTATGTGTATGAGTGTACTGTCTGCATGTAGGTTGGTGCAATGCCACAGGGGTCAGAAGAGGGCGTTGAGTTCCCCTGGAACTGGAGTTAAAGACAGTTCTCAGCTGCCATGTGGGTGCTGGGAATCGAACCTGGGTCCTCTGCAAGAGCAGTCGGTGCTCTTACCGCTGAGCCATCTCTCCAGTCCCTTTCTCATCTATTTTTAATACTGAAGAAATGATCTGTGAGTAAGAGAGGGAAGGGTAGGCTACAGTGTAATGGTCATTCTTTGTAAGAACTGATTAAAATAAGTACCTAGCATTTCTACCATGCTTGTAATATCAGGGAGAGATAGGCTTGCTTTTGTGTGGGCTATGATGCATGCACATGTACACATTTGAATGTGCACATATGTGCTCTTGGAGGCTAGAGACCAAAGTTGTGTCTTCCTGTCTTGTTCTCTTTATTTATTTTTATTTTTATTTTTATTTTTTTTTGAGAAATGGTCTCCCACTCAGCCTTGAGCTCACTAATCTAGAAGGCCCAGAGAGCCAAACCTTGGTTCTGGGCCTTGCATGGAGGGACTCTACTAACTGAGCCATCTCCTCAGCCCTCTGAGTGCTGTGAGATTGAGGCCAGCCTGATCTACAGAGCAAGTTCCAGGCAAGCTAGGGGTACAAGAGAGACCCTGTGTCAATAATAATAATAATAATAATAATAATAATAATAATAGACTATTGTCTATAGGAGAACAGTTTGCTACTACTTCAGAAAGGCATTCAGTAAATCCTGCTCAGCCTGCTGTGGTGATTCATGCCTGTAATTCTTGAACTACATGGTGAGACTCTGTCTAAAAGAAACAGACTGAGAGTTAGCTTACTTGTAGAGTAGAGTACTTGCCTACCCTAGCATGCATGAGGCCCTAGGTCCCTAGGTTTGATTCCCTGGCGCTGGATATACCAAGCATGGTAGGTACACACTGTGATCTAAGCACACAGGAGGTGAGGCAGGAGGATCAAGAATTCAGCTTCAACTGGGCGTAGTGGCACACACCTTTAATCCTAGCACTTGGGAGGCAAAGGCAGGCGGATCTCTGTGAGTTCAGGACCAGCTGGGGCTACAGGGAGAAAAAAGGCCCCTTCAAAAAAGGGAATTCAGATTCATCCTGGGATACATTTCCAGTTTGAGGCCAGCTTGGATTCTGTCTCTTAACTCTTCAACCTTGTGATCGTAGACTTGTTCCTCTCAGAAGCCCTTACACTTGGCACTGTTAAATATTGTTAAAGCTGGTTATGGTTGGGCTGGAGAAATGGCTCAGCAGTTAAGAGCATTGGCTGCTCTTCTAGAAGACTGGGGTTTGATTCCTAGCACCCAGATGGCAGCTAATACCATCTATGACTCCAGTTTCAGGGGATCTGATGCCTTCTTCTGATCTTCGAGGGCATTGTATGACACAGGTACAGTTACATACATATAGGAAGTACACTCATAAAAAGCTTGAACACTTCTTCCGCTCCCCCCAAATTTTAATTATGAATTTTATTTTTTTGTATTTGATTGGGGGGGGTGCACGTGCACGTGTGCCACAGCACAGATGTGGCAGTCAGAAAACAACTTTCCAGAACCATTTTTCCTGTCATCCTGTGGGGCCCGGGGACTGAACTCTTTTCATTAGGTGCACAAGTTCCCAACCCACTGAACCATCCATCTCTTGGCTTTAATTTGTTTTATTTTTTTCTTTTTGGCTTGTTCAGTCAGGGTCTTACTCTAGCCCAGTCTGGCCTGGAACTCCCTGCCTCTTACCTCTGCCTGGGGTGCTAGGATCTCAGGGGTGAGCCACTCAACTGTACCCATCCAGTAGAGTCTTTCTTTTCAGGTTGAATAAGTTTACTTCTTTTTCTTGTTTGCTTAAATATTTTTCAGAAATGGATGTGCATTTTGTCAAATGTTTTTCCTGTGTCTGTTGATAATCATATGGCTGTCCTTTTTTGGGTTAGTTAATATGGTGAATTATAATGAATGATTTCCGAATGCTAAACCAACCTGAGATTTCCGGGATAAGTCTAGATTTTGTGATGTATTATCCTTTTTATACATATTTTGCTTTGCTTTCCTAAGTACCGGATTTGATTTTGCTTGGTATTTTTGCATCTTTGTCCATGAGTGATTTTAGTCTATAGTTTTCTTGTAATGTTAGTCAGGATCCAAGGAATTCTTACCTCATGGGATGAATTGGGGAATGTTCATTTGTAAATTATCCAGAAGAGGTTGTTTGTTTGTTTTGGTCTTTTTGAGACAGGGTCTCTCTGTAGCCCCAGCTGTCCTAGAACTCGCTATGTAGACCAGGCTGGCCTTGAGCTCAGAGACCCTCCTGTTTCTGCATCCCAAGTGCTGGATTAAAGGCATGCACTGCCACACCCGGCTCTGGAAGAGTTTATGTAGAAAGTATTTAGTTTAATTCAGTGATATATGTGAAACCATCTGCCCCCATGTGCCTTTTTTTTTTTTTTTTTTTTTTNGTCTGGGATTGGCATGAGCTACACACAGGCACCCAGCAGCCCATCCTGTCTTCCTTCCTTCCTGTGCCTTTTATAGTTTCCAGGAAGTATCATTAAGAACATGACCTTTAGGACTGGGCTGCAGTTCAGTAACAGGGTACGTGCTTAGCATGCCAAGACCCTGGGCCCAATCCCCAGACCCCAAAAGTAAATAAGTAAATAAGATTGAAAATGAGTGCAAACAATGGCATGTCCTTTCCTCCTGGGTCGCCTTGGTTCTGGAAGGATTCTGCTGGGTTTTGTCTTTGTTCCTCTGTTTGACATGTCTTTCCCCTCCCTGGCTCTTTTTATCTTATGTATTTTAATTTTTAGGTTGATACATAAATATTGTGTACATTTATGGGTTACTATGTGATCATTCTTTTTTTTTAGAGATTTATTAGGGGGCTGGAGAGATGGCTCAGCAGTTAAGAACACTGACTGTTTTTGCAGAGGATTCCAGTTCGATTCCTAGCACCTACATGGCTGCTAACAACTATCCTTAACTCCAGTTCCAGGAGATCCAATGTGCTCTCTCTTCTGACCTCCACAGCATTACACGACACAGGTGCAAGCAATACTCTCATACACATAACATTTAAAAAGGTTTATTATTTTTATGATTTATTTATTTTTATTTTAGGTATATGAATGTGTTGTCTACATGTATGTTTATGTATCATGTATGTGCCTGGTGCTGTGAAGGACAAATGAAGGCATTAGATCCCTTGGCTCTGGAGGTGTAACTGGTTCTGAGCTGCATGTGGGTGCTGGCAACTGAACCTGGATCCTCTGCAAGGGCAGCCAGTGCTCTTAACCACTGAGCCACCTCTAGCCCCCAAGGAATTATTACATTTACTTTTATTGTGTGTGTGTGTGTGTGTGTGTGTATACATGAATGTATATGTGGGTGCCTTTAGAGGCCAGAAGAAGGTACTGGATCTCCTGGAGCTGGAGTTATAGACAACGGTAGACCATCTGATGTGGACACTGGGAACAGAATTTGGTTCCCTAGCAGAGAAGCAAGTCTCTTAAGTGCTGAGCCACTTCTCTAGCCCAACATGTGATATTTCAGTCCATGTACACATTGTGCAATTTTATTTTTTTAATTTATTATTATTATTATTATTTTGCAATTTTCAAATCTGGACAAGCTCATGTTTCCTCAAACACATCATTTACTTTGATTCCTCTTAAAGCTGTACTCTTTGTCACTGATTTTCCCAGAAATTTTGTGCTGGGGCGCTGTGTTGGTTTTTTGCTGCTGTGATAAAATACCTGAGATAATCAAGTAACGAAGAAGAAAGTTTTATTTGGGCTCACAGTTTTAGAGGTTCTATCTATGGCCAGTTGACTTGCTGCTTTTTAGAGCTGTGGTGAGGCAGCATATCATGACAGGAAGGCGTAGCAGAAGCTGCTCACCTCGTGGTGACTGGGAGTGAAAGAGAGGATGGGGCCACAGTGTCAATATAAACTTCAAGGGTGTACCCCTTAATGACTTAACTTCCTCCTTCAAGGTTCCACCTCCCAAAGGTTCCATTGCCTCCCAATAGCTCCAAAGGCTGATGACAAAGCTTCAAAGCAGGAAACAGGGGGACACTTATCTAAACCACTAGCTGGCCCTCCCTGCCTCTGTGTTTACATTAACTATATGCTTATACAGCTGGCTCAATGTCTTGCTCCGTGGTTACATAATTTTTTTTTTTTTTTGGTCTTTTTGAGACAGGGTCTCCCTGTAGCTCTGGCTGTCCTGGAACTCACTCTGTAGAACAGGATGGCCTTGAACTCACAGAGATCCGCCTGCCTCTGCCTCCCAAGTGTTAGGATTAAAGGCGTGCGCCACCACGCCCGGCTCAGTTACAGAGGGTTCTTAGCCACCATGTGGGTGCTGGGGATAGAACCAGGTCCTCTGCAAGAGCAGTTGGTGCTCTTAACTGCTAGGCTATCTCTCCAGCCCCTTGAATTTGAATTGTTAAGCAGTATATAGGCATGCCTTGCTTTTTTTGGTCTAACTTGATGATTTGTCTTTTTTAAAATTTATTTTTACGCATATGAGTGTTTTGCCTACACATATGTATGCATACCACATGCATGCAATGCAAATGGAAGTCAGAAGAGAGTGTGGAATCCTCTGGAACTGGAGTTTCAGGCAGTAGTTAGCTTCCATGTAAGGTGCTAGCAACCAAACCTTGGTCTTCTGCAAAAGCAGCCAGTCCTTTTAACCAGGCTGGGCTCCAACTCAGAGAGATCCACCTGTCTCCTGAATGCTAGGATTAACAGCATGTGCCACCAGACCTGATCAATTTCTGCCTCTTCATAGAGGTTGCATTTAATATAGTTGTTGATGTAAGTCTACCTTTCCCCCTTCCCTCTCTCCTCCCTCCCTCGCCCTCCCCTCTTCTCTCTGTGCTGAGAATTGAACCAGGGCCTCATGTCCCTAGTTTCTGTAGCATAGCTGTCAGTTTATCTGTCATAAAGCTCCCAGTAAATTGTTGCTAGCCCTCAGGGAGGAAGCTTCCTGGTCAGTACCACCTTGATTCCTCCTTATCCTGTGACCGTCTTGTGGTATCTTCAGCAGTAATCTTCTCATCAGGTTCTGGTGAGCAGCCAAGAGCAGCGACAGTAGCCAACCGTATTGTTTTGGGGGTTTCTGGGACACCTCTACCAACACCTCCACAGCTGGCACTGGTTTCTTTATTTGGCAACCAGTGGCTTCTGGAAGGAGCATAATCCCATGTAGGATAACTTTAATTAGATCGTGTGTGTGTGTGTGTGTGTGTGTGTGTGTGTGTAGTTTGTAAAATAGGAGATTTCCATATGGCTTTTTCAAATGTCCTTAGTGCTAATTCTCCTGCCTCCTCTACCGTCACATCCCCTCTGTTTTTTCGAGACAGAGCTTCAAATTCATTATGTGGCTGAGGCTGGTCTTCAGTTCACGATCCTTCTGCTTCCGCCTCCTAAGGGCTGGAATTATAGGGGTAAACCACCAAGCCCGTCTTCTATCTTTATCATTTGTTCACATATATAGATACACAGATTTTTTTTAATTGCTTAGGGTTGAACCCAGGGCCTCGTACACTCTAGGAAAGTAATCTGCTGAGCCACACTCCATCTTCACCATGGTCTTTTGATTAAAGGATACATGGGGCTGGAGAGATGGCCTAGCGGTTAAGAGTGCCAACTGATCTTGTAGAGGACCCAGGTTCATTCCCCAGCACCCACGTGGCAGCTGAGAACTGTCTTTAACTCTAGTTCCAGGGGAATCTGACACCCTCTTCTGACCTCTGTGGCATTGCACGACTCGGGTGCACCAACTTACATGCAGACAGTACACTCATACACATAACGAATTAAAAAGACATGAAGCTGAGCCCACTAATTTTTATACTGGAGGCAAACCATATCCCATCTTGGTTTTTATATCTAGAATGCAAAGTGGAGTAAAGGGAAAGAAAGGGAAATTGGGAAAGTTCAGTTTTAAACCTAAGCAGAGTATTCGGCATAATCAGAATGTTGAGAGACTTCAGAGATTGTTTTGTTGATGAAGGGATTGCCTCAAAAAATGAAAATGTACACCAGGCTGGCCTTGAATTCACAGAGGTCTGCCTGCCTCTGTCTCCCAGGTGCCGGGATTAAAGGTGTGTGCCAGTATGTGCTTTTCTGCCAAAACTATATAGTTTTTAAAAATTGAAACTTAATTTAAAATGACCACATATTTTACTTTAATAAATACTAATATTTGGGGCTGGAGAGATGGCTCAGCAATTAGGAGCACTGACTGCTCTTGTAGAGGACCGGGGTTCGATTCCCAGCACCCACATGGTAGCTAAGAACTATCTTGGGCTGGGTGTGGTGGCGCACACCTTTAACCCCAGTGCTCAGGTGGCAGAGGCAGGTGGATCTCTGTGAGTTTAAAATAATAATAATAATAATAATAATAATAATAATATTTGCTTTAATTTTTCATTGGTTGCATTTCAAAGTCCAAACTACAGAATTATGTAGAGAGAACCAACCACTCCTACCCACCACTGCCTCTTCCACCCACTGCTCTTTATAGCTAACACGTTTTTGTGAATTTTAAAAAATTTTTTATCTTTATTATGTGTATGAATGTGGTGCCTACTGTGTATAGGTGCACCATGTGTTTGCAATGCCTTGAGAGGCCAGAAGACATCAGAACATTTGTAGGGGCCATGCACAAGAAATACTTACAACTAGGTAATTGGCACTAGCATCCACAGATGAGGGATACCATTCATCATTTGTTTTTCTGGGACTGTGTTACTTCACTCAGCATGATGTCCTCTAGCTCCACCCATTTTCCTGCAAAGCTCATGATGTCATCTTTCTTTACTGCTGCATAGAACTCCATTGTGTAGATGTACCACATTTTCTCTATCCACTCATCAGTTGAGGGACATTTG